>CAJVPY010005771.1:0-11139 GCA_910591965.1 Dentiscutata erythropus
AGTTCTTGTGTAGATTTGATTGGGAAGGTAATACTATAAAGTTTAGTAATTTCTTCTGCATCTGGCAGAGCAGGTTTGTTGGTAGGGTTAGCTTGCATAATTGTTGTGAGAAGAGGGAATTGGACTTTGTAAAAAGGAGAGATTTGTCTCATAAACTCTCTGGCCTCTGCGTCATTTGTAATTGGAAAGTTGAAGGCAGTTTTAGTTCTAATATTGCTAATATTTGTATGAAGTGGGGGCTTAACTGTGAAGAAGTCATTAGGCAATAGCTTGAATATATAAAATTCTCTGAGTTTAAAAACAACGTCATCCAGAGGTGTAGATGAAGTAGCTTGGTTGAAAGAGAAGAATTTTCAGACTTTATAGTTAAGCTCCTGATATGTTGTAAAAAGGTGTATCTTTTTTGATAGTAAATCAAAGAATAAATCTGGAATCTTAGTAACAGTATATGAGTCAGCAAGCTTTCTTTTGTACAAAGAAAGGTATTGAAGTAAGGATCTGTATGAAATAGGAAACAATTAATACAAGTTGGGTAGGAGTTTATTATAGTGAGAGATAATTGGGGAAGTTTAATGAAGTATGCATCAGGAAGCTTTGAGAATTTGTAGATTCTTCTTAAAGTATTTATCATGGCTCTAGTGTGTGACCATAGCTTAATAGAAAGTTGAAAAGGTAGGATTTCCTGAACCTTATGGGATATCTTCTCCAGTGTGTCAGGTAATGGAATGAGTTTATTTTTGAGTGCTTTGTTAATATGAGCTCTAATTTCTCTTGAGGTTTGCTTACTAGTATTTTTGATCTTTAGGAACCCTCTGGCACTGCATATGCCCCTATATGTAGTTCTATTGAAGTTGAGATTTGAAAGATACTGGGCTATAAGCCATAAAATACTATATTCTAATATTTAATTAAAATCTATATTATTAAGATTTAGTAGGTAGTTTATTATCATTTATCGATATAAAGATTTAAATTAGAATTTGACAATACACTTTGTTTTATTATATTTTTTAATTTATTTAATAAAGTGCTATTCTATATACTGTAATTAAAATTTTATTAGATCGAGATTTATATAAAAATTGACAAAAAAACCTAATACGTATAATTAAGAGCATTCTCAAGCATCTCAATTAATAGATAAAGTATGTCAAAAATGAGTCAGAAATTAAATTTTAATTAACAGAAAGTAATTTTAATTAATCAATTGAGCTTGTCAGGTTTACTAATTTCCCCCACCACTTCCCATTAGATGAATACAAATATTATTTTCCATTGAATGAAACCAATTACTTCTTTTCACAATGATTATATTGATTAAAATTGGTTTTTTTTTAAAAAAACAATTATTTTCAACAGTTTGCTCTTTTGGGTTTTAGCACTTTCAAGTTTTTAGTAATAATTTTGTATGAATATTTAAATAAATTTTTGCCAAAATTTTTTATTGTATCTACTTTTTTAAATCATATAGCTATATGAAAATCTGAAAACAAAATAAGTATTAATTTTATTTTTTTTGTTTTGCTTTGTTTATTTTATTTTATTACTAATTATTTAGCAACTTAGCAGTGAGTGATTTTAGTTATTGCTGATTAAAACGATCATTATTTTAATTGGTTGTTACTAGATGGTGTTGTTACTTTTCAAATAAAGAAAACTGGAAAAGTTTGACAAAAGAGTTTTTGAATAGAATCTCAACAATTTTGTTTGCAATTTGGTTAAATTTTTTGAAAAAAATTCATAACTATGAATTATTTTATTATTTGTTAAGTTGTTTTCCAATTTTGTTATAGTATTCTGTTGAATTTCTTTACAGTTGGTAGAAAGTTTTTCATTGCTTCTTCATTTTGGGAAATGCCAGCATCATTTGTCAATTCTGAATCATCATTTTCATATTTAATACCAGATGTTTTACAAACATCTATTCTCAGCATTAATAATTAGCAAACTAGCACCTATTGAAATATTGTCAGGGTTATTGTACGATTTCTGAAAGCTATTTTCTTGAAAGAACCTAATGCTGACTAATTATTTTTTTCTTTCAGGAAGATGGCTTTTGAAAACTTGAGTACATTATTGTATTAGTATTTAAAAAAAAATCCTATTAATTAGCAATTTGCAGTAGCATTCTATTTATTTACAGTATTGTAATAGTATCAATAAAATGAATTTAAAATATTTCAAATGTTTGTGTTAATTATTTTTTAAACAAAAATAAAGGAATTTTGAAACAAATTTGGTATTTTTTAAAATTACAAGCTTGTAAATGTAGGTCTTAACTAAATTTTATTCTCTTGAGAATAAAGTACCAAACAAAAGACTTATAAAATTTTTTGTTTGTGTCAGAAGTACTTATTTTCTTAGATTGTTTAGATTATTTTAATTTTTTTTTTTTTTTTTTTTTTACTACAAGAATTTTAAAGCGCATAAACTTTTGCTAAATAATTATTTGAATTTTTTTTGATTTTGTGGCTGTGGTTGTATGATCTAGTTTACCCAATTGAAGATGATGTTTCATTCGAATAATCACAACTAGTGGGAAAATTAGGGCTCCTGAGCTTGTTATTTAGATAAGTAAGGTAGTTTATTATATGAAAAAAAATTTTAAATAGTAAAAAATAATAAGTGAGTTTACTATTTCAGTCAAAAAACTTTTTGTCTCTAATCACCTTTTTTTTGTTCTGATTTATTAAAACTTTATAAATGTTAAAATGAATGAAATATTGTTCAAGTGTTTCATATTTTTATTAGAGATTTTCATTATCGACTTATATTTTTTATAAACTATTTAGAATCCTCTTAACTTCTGATTGAGATCTTTATTTATTTATTTTTTTTAATATTTAAGGTGAGATCTTGCTCTTATCTTTATTAAGCTTAATGAAAACTTTTACATAATTGAAAAAGGTTTTAAATTTTAAGTCTAGTGTTAAAAATAAGAACTCAGACATCTAGAAAACCTAATAGGTAACTTAAATATTTATCTGCGGCCTAAACCTATCAGAGTGGCCAAAGCTTACCTAGAGTTAGAATAAATTAAAAATATAAGAAGGGTGTGTGCGGTATTTAATCTAGTTAGTATACCAAGATGATACTTTTAACGAAGATGTTTGAAGAGTAGTATCAAATATATCAGAAATAGAGGGAGTATCTCTAGAAAGTGCTAGTGTAGGAGATAGCTGAGGTTGTATTAGCTGGAGTTGGGGTCTTGAACTACAATAAGGAATCCAGATATTTGAGTACAATTGTTTGTTAACATAAAGAAGAAATTGTATAGAGATTGAGTTGGCTGCTTGGTCGGATGTAGTAAATTCACGTATTGTATATATAATGTCAAGTGGAATAAGGCCAGAAAGTGTAGATAAAATAGAAGGTTTGTCAGGAAGATTCTATATTAAAAGACTATCAAGGTTGATAATTCGGTTATGTAGCAAGTTAATTTGTAATAATAATATTTGAAGTTTGTTAGCAGTTATAGTTTGTTGTAAAGAATTTTTAATGAGTATATAGATAGGGTTAGGTGAGGGCATATAGCCCAGTATAATGTAGTGCTAGTTTGATGACAAATGTGACAAGTATTATAATAGAGTGAGTTTCTTTTATGCAGAGTATGAGGTGCTGGTAAGAAGTTTAACTCTAAATGTTTTGAGAGTAGAGGACTGGAAACTATGGGCAAAGTTAGAAACTTTTTGGTTATTGTTAAGGTATAGCCAAGTTGTGTTCCAATTTATATGCTGAGAAATTCGTATCCATAGTTGAAAACGATTTTGAGATAACCAGAGAGCAAAGATGTTTGCATGGTATATAGTTCGGATATTGCAGCAGATAGGGAGTTCAAAAGGCAGCCTTTCAGATATAGAGTGTACAAAGGGTAATAAATATTGTAGGGGTTAAATATAAGAAATGATACATCAAGATGATTATGAGCTAGTTCATTAGCTTTGTTATTAAATATATTGTTCTGGTGTGTTTTAACTTTATAAAAAGTAAGTTTTTGGTTGTAAGATTTGGTAAAGTTAAGAAGTGTATTCCATATTGACCAATAAGGTATATTTGAAAAGCTAGAGCTAATTGGTTGTTGGGTTAAATTTCATATTTAGATATAACAGATTGTGAATCTGTAAAGATTTGAATATTGCAGTTTTTGGAAGCAGTGCATATTGTAGATAAGATTGCAAGCAGTTTGGCTTTAAAAGAACATGGCCATAGTGAGATTTGTGCTTGGAATGTGTGAAGAATATTGTCATTATCAATCTGTAGCCAACCAATCCCCATGGAGCATTAAAGGTTTCCAGAGTTAATGACAGATCCATCAGTATAGAATATAAGATCGGTAGAGTAGTAATTATAATTAGCAATTTGTTGAAGAGTATTAGAAGCAGGATTAGTTAAAAATATAGAAGGGATTTGTGAGGCTTGTAAAATGAGGTTTGGGGGTTCAGAAACTGAAATAATATCTTGAAGTTTGATTGAGTATATTAGATCAAGAGGGTTTGCATTGAAATTAATTGATTTGTCAGCATAAAATCTGCCAAGAAATTTAACTGCATGGCTAGTGGGAATAAGGTTAGTGCATTTATTATTAATAATATTAGAGTTGAGAGGGCAATTAGGGCATAGTTTTGAAGTTATATTGGGAATAGGATATAAAAGTGAAGAAGTGGTTGTAAGATTGCATTGCCAGTGAGTAATTAGTACATGTCCAGAATTTGTAGATTGGCGACAAGCTTTGCCAACAACAATTTGATCATTGAGTATTGTTATAAGCCAAGGTTTAGAATGTTTTGAGAAGTGACTGGTATTATAGCAATAATAATTTGTAGAAGATAGTTGTGATTGAGAGGAAATAGAGCAGTTGTGAAAAGAGTTTATTTTAAAATTTTCAAGAAATTTAAACCATTGTGGAGTTTTCCCTGTAGGGATTTTGTTAAGCCTTGGGGAGATATGTTTCTAGTCAAGAAGGCAGGAATTATCAGAAGTAGTAAGTTGGTCAAGAAAGAGTATGTGATAGAGATGAAGTTGTTTTTTGAAAGTAGTATAATTAGGATGTGATGACAAAATAGATTCATAGTAACCGATCCTTCTTGAATTGTAAAAGGTATAGTTTGTGCTTGGGTTGAGGTTAACTGTTCAATTTATGTGTTTGAAAAGTTGTATAATTTTAAAATTAGTAGTGAGCCTATTGGGGCCATTAATAAGAGGGTTGGAATGAGATAAAATGCTAGTAGAGGACCAAAGATTGTATTTAAGATGTTGGACTCGAATTCAAGTAGTTATACCAAGAAAAGATTCATTGTTGAGGCGTTTGATAAAATTTGGAATGTGTTTTAGTTAAATATCCCAGATATTTTTAATATTATATATGTATGGATGAAGTAGGACACTAGTAGGAATAGTAAGACGGAGTTTAGCTTTGTACTTGACAAGGTTAATGTGTTGTCTAAAAATTTTGTTGCAAATAGACTGGCTAAGTGTAATATTATAGATTCTATATTCTAGAGTAGGAATAATGACAGTATTAATGATATATTTAGCCTGAGTGTCTGTTATTTGTTTGGTACTAGCAATTTTAATAAGTTGAGAAGATTCTGAGAAAATAAGTTGGATTTGTTTGGTATGTTTATTGTTCAAGGTGAACCAACAATCTAGAAATTTGAAAGGTTGATTAGATAGCCAAAGTGGGAGTATTTCGTTATTAAAGGAGATTAGACAATAGGTGTTAGGCTTAGCATTAGTTGAGAGTATAGATTTAGTTGAGTTGACTTTAATATTAACCATATTGTAAAAAGATTCAGCAGCTGAGAGAATATTGGATAGCTCAGTTTGGCTAGATACAATCCACATAGTGTCATCCATATAGGCCAGTACAGAGCTATTAGCTTCAAGTTTGTTAGTTGAGAAGTTTTTTAGACTAGTGGGCTATAAGACAGAGGTTGAGTAGCCAGGAAATGTTGAATGTATATAGGTAATGAGAGAGTCATAGTAAATCTGCCAAAGCAAGGGGGTAATAGTCTCTCCTTGATTAATACTATTTTGGACTTGGTAGGGAGGTGTTAAACCCAAATTAGTTATAACCTCATTTTGGCAGTTGGTGAGTAGATCAGAAAGAATATTAATAATAGGTTGAGGGAGAGAGAGATGGTGAAGAGCATGTTTAAGTAAATCAAGGTTGACAGAGTCATAAGCTTTGCTCATATCTTGAGATAAGAGCCAGATCTCTTTGTAATTACAATTAGCATCTTCAATAAGATTGTTGAGAATGTGGATAGAAATAGATGTGCTGTTGCCTAGTAGAGCAACGTAGTTGAAAGGTGAAAGAATAGGATGCTGAGAGAAAACTTGATTAAGTCTATTGGTTAAGATTTTGGTATAGATTTTTCTAGTATGTTCAATTAAACTAATTGGGCGGGTAAGATTAAGATTTCCATCAAAAGAATTGTTTTTGGGAATTGGGTAAATTCTGCCATGTTTCCATAACTGAAACATAGTATTTTGAAACAAGCAATGATTAAAAAGTGCAGAAAGGGCAGTGATGCAGTGATTGCTGAGGTGTTTAATCATTTCATAGCTAATGCCTGTAGGCCCACAGGCCATGCTGTTATGAAGTTTGGATATAGTTTGTAAGACTTCATCTTCTGTTATGGAAGCAGTAAGTGGTATATACCAGTCAGGCTCAATATGAGGACATGGATTGTAATGTTGTTTCCAAAAGTTGTGAAAAAGGTTTTGGTTAATAGGTTTGTAGGCTATCCAGTTGGAGAAGTGTGTTTGGATATGTTGTTTAATTTGAGTGGGATCAGTAACGAGTTGGTTTGATAATTTGATATTAGTAAAATGAACAGGAGGCTGGTATCGATTAAATATGTTATTAATAGCTTGGGTAGGGTTAGAAACAAGTGTTTTACATATTTTTTCTGAAGCCTAGTTAATTTGTTGTCTGAGGTGAAGCGAGTGTTCAAGATGATATGTGTGGTAAACTTGTTTCCAGGTAGTGTAGGCATGCTATAACCATGACTGAACTATATTATGATGAAGTGAAGTTAATAATTGGAGGTTACATTTTGAGTAAGTATTGATAGAACGGATGTATAAATTAATATGTGGGAGGCAAAGCTAGAGTAATTGTTGTTGTTAATATTATTAAAGGTTTTGATAAGGTTTCCAAGTTTTTTAAGGCCAATATGAAGTGCTATGCATTGTAGAGTATATTTATGATTATAACTACATTTTTTGGAAATTTTGTTAGGAATTATTTTAATAGCAGTGTGTATAATGCAATGTTAAATTTTGTGCCAAGAAGTGTTAATATTTTCTTGAGTAACAGAAGTGAGTGAAACACGGCTTCAAGACATTAGCTGTGTAATAAGCTCTAAGAACTTGAGCTATTGGTCACTAGAAGTGGTCTTATAGTCAAATATTCAATGACTAATATTAGTATGAAGGCGAGGAGGCTTGCTATAAGTGTTAGGAAAGGTCCAAGAGGTGGAGAGTATTAGGTGGTTACTAAAAGTGCTAGTTTTACTGTTATCAAGATTGTATGAGAGAAGAAATTGTATGTTGAAGGTGTTTGTCCAAATATAGTCAATTTTACTAGATTTGGTGTTGTTAGACCAAGTAAAGTAAGTGTTGTTTAGATGTGCACCAATATCAAACATGTTGGAGTGGTGTAAAAAATTAATAAGTTTGAATTTGGAGGAAGAACTGAATATAGTATTATGTATGTTAAAGTCTCCTAGGATAATGAGTTGCAAGTTAAGTTGTTGAGCTTGTAATATCCAGTTAATGACTGTATTTTGAGTAAGATTGTGTCTAGTGGAGTCAGTTGAGAAGAGATAGACTGAGATTATGCAAAGTTTGATATTGCTTTTAAAGAAGAGATCAAGTGCTACAGCTCCACCAGGGTGTGTTAGACAACTATGAACATGGGGCTTAAGATAGTTGCGGATCATAATAGCTGCTTCTTCCATAGAGCTATCAGAATTAGCCCAGTGTAGAAATTATTGTTGCAAAAGAAGAGTTTGGTTTTGTTTAAAATTTTGGTTTCAGTAATACTGGCAATAAAAATGTTATGATTGATACAGTAATCTTGCCAGATTTGTTTTTTAGAGGAGGCATTAAAGCCTCTAACATTATGGGTGGCTATTATAAGATGTAGATCACATTGATTAGCTAATAGAATGTAGTCCAGTTCGGAGAAAGGTGAGGAAAGGTTTGATGGGTTTATACTAAGACTTGGTGAGGTTGAGAGGTTTACAGGTGAATTGAAAAAGAGAGAATCATCAATAAAATTTGGTAAGTAAGAGTTGTTTAATCTAAGTGGTACTTTATAGTTGTTACGAAGATAATTAGGAAGAGGAAGTATGTAGTTTATGTAAACTGGTAAAATTCTTTCATGAGGGAGATATATATGTGCTTCAGAGAAGACATAATCAGTATGGGTTTTTTTAAAGAATAATTTGATATAGTAGTTTGAATAAAATTCAGAAAATTCTTCTTGTATATATTGTAAAAATGAGCCAATAGTTTGTGGTGAAGATAAAAGTTGCAATCTATAATAATGAAGAAATTTGTTAAAGCATGTATGAGGGTCAACTTCGTAGTAGGAACCATGCCACTATCTTAAATATGATAATGATAATGAAGATGTTGGATTTGTGCGATAGTCTTAACTATTATAGTCATTTTTTAACAGTGATTCATCTAAAGATTCAGAAGTTTGGTTGTTAGTAGTATTTAGTATAGTAGGTGCTACTTCAGAAGGAGATGATGGTATAATATCTAAAGTAGATAAAGTTTTGTCTTTTGCTACGGTCACCGTATGCCTGGCTTGCAAGACTCCACAAGGATCAAAGGTCACCTGGTCATTCGTTAGGAGACTGTTGTTATTTGAACCTTCTGTGTAAATAGGCTTTCCCGCCCGCCCAATTAGATCATTTTCTATATTAACTACATCGGCTGTATCTTTTAATATAGCAGCGGCTGCATTTATGTTTGCAAAAGACATAACTTGGATTTTAAAGAAAAGTAAATTATAAAGAAGAAGGAGAGGAATATATAAAGAAAAGAAAAAGAGATAAATAAAAAATAAAGAAATATATAAAAAGAAATTAAGTATGTATATATATATAAGAAAAAGGTAGCATTGATAGTTAAAAAAGTTAAAACATTATAAATATAAAGCAGAGTTAAATGTTGTATTTAAAAATAAAAGATTATTAAGTTATAAGAAAAATATAAAAGAAAGTTGAGTAAAAGTTAATATAGTATATATTGCTAAAAGAATAAAAGTGAACGTTCAGAATTTGTAGTTGGTTCCTATCATCATGGTGCACCAGGTTTGATATTCAACCGGTGGAATTGAACATGCGACCTTGTTAGGGTCATATGCCCAATCCACTATACTATAAGGGGTATATTGTAAAATTTTAAAATAGTACATTTTTTGAAGATCTGTTTGTTAATAATTGTTCAATGGATTTAGTTAATCTGTCCTTGTGATTTGATAATTATTTGGTTAAATATAGATTAAAGCTTGTATTACAAATAGATTTATAAATATTAGGGGTTGATTAAGATTGATAAGATCGTTGTTAAGATTAAAGAAAAGAAAAAACATAGTTATTTGAAGAGTCGTCAAAAGCGTGCTTATAAGCGAAAACTTCCACCTCGACAAGAAGTAGCTAAGACAACCAGTAGTGTTGAAGTAAAAGAATATGTTGAACAAGAACCTTTAGCTTATCAAAAAGTAGTTAAAGTTAACGATGATATTGTTATGGAGGAGCTTGTTGATGATAGTTCAAATAGAGTTACTAATAGTAATTTTTCCAAAGAAGTGAAGTAAGTGTAAAAATAGTAATAATAAGATAAATATGAAGATTTGAGAGATAATAATAAAAATAAAGAAATAAAAGAAATGAGTATTAATAATGATACTTAAATGTCTAGTTTACAGAATGAAAATAGAAGGTTGAAGAAAAGATTTGAAGTATTAGAATTTCAATTAAGAGAAAAGGAATTGAGTAAAGTAACAGTAAATTTTAAAAGAGATATAGAGTATAATAATTTGTATAAGCAGAAGATGAAGTTATTGCGAAAGATGGAGTTGTTACGAAAGTATTATTTTAAGAAGGGTTATATGGTAGGTTTAGGAGATAGTAGTTATAAAGGAGTAAATGAAAATGATTATAATTTGAGTATTGTTTAGGTGTTTTCAATATATATAGTATTGGTAGTAAAAATTGTAGTATTTTGTTTTTCTCAGAAGTAAATTTGTTCAAAATAAACTAAGATTGAATAAAGTTGAAGTGATTATTAGAAGTAAGAGAATATATAATGATTTTATAATTAGACTTTAAAAGAGCAAAGTTTGAGATAAAGTTTGTTGAAATATATTTTCTCAATGGGGTGTAGTGGATTGATAATTAAGAAGAATAGTGGGTTTTTTTTACTAACTTGCTTGCCATATGCCCGGTTATCATGGCTGTGCAAGATGCCAAGATCTGCTCTGTGCGTTGAGTCTGACTGTCATTTAGTGGCCCCTTCCACGTAAATAGGCTTTACTGCCCACCCACTTACATCATTTTCTATATTAACTACATTGGCTGTATTTTTTAATATAGTGGTAGCTGCATTTATGTTGTTAGCAAAAGACTTGTTTACATAAAAAGGTTACTAGAGGCAGAGAGTATAGTTATTTAATTATTAAAGAAAAGTGAATCATCAAGTTGTGTAGAAATCTTGAGTTTGTAGTATTTAATAATGAATTCTTCAGCTTGGGGGAAGTATTTTTGGTTGCATTTTTTTCTAAGTTCAGAAGTTGAAATTTTAAAAGCAAGATCATAGAAGAAAATAACTCTAGTGAGAGTATTTGGGTCTGGAGATATATTAATAAATTTTGTAAGTGCTTTATCAAGCTTAAGGTCATTGATTTTATCATTTTTTGCTGCTTAATAGAAGTATTGTCTTAAGTATGTATAGGTATAGAAAGTAATTCATTGAGGAGTTGATGTTGTATTTGGGTTTAGCTCTGTATATTCTTGGTCAGCTTTAATTGCAAGTTCTTTGAAAGAAGCTAGTGGGAATAGTTTAGTGAAAGTTGCAGGATGTTTTTGATCAGGTAAGAAAATTGTAAAGTTGAGT
>CAJVPY010005772.1:0-11137 GCA_910591965.1 Dentiscutata erythropus
TTTTTCTATATAAAATTTAATAAAATGCGCACACATGAAACCCATCTCTACTTATTATACATATATGAATATTATAAGGCTCCAGCCCTACGAAACGGCGCCGTTTTACTAGTATATAGTTAACCAATATTTTGATTGGACGACTAATAAATGTAGTTTATTACAGTATATATTATACGACTAGTCAACTAGTCATAAAATTAGTCGACTGACTAGTCAACTAAAAAGTTTTAGTCGATTCGAATCACTATTGTAGGTAAGTTCAGGATGCTGCGGATTTACTTAAGTGGATTTTGACTTAGTGTAGTTCTGTAGTTATAATCGTTTACTTGCATATTGAATTTCTGTAATCGATTTAAGTTTTTTAATAGTCGACTAAGCCGGCTAAGCCGATTTTATAATGTCGACTTAAGTTGTTCTCAAGCACCTCTTTCCATGTTGAAATGATGAATAATGATTGCGATCAATGCCAGAGAAATCTATATCCCAAAGCTACTATCATTGCCAATATCTTCAAAAAGAAAAAATCAATTACCCATTCAATTTAATTTCCTAAAATTTTAGCTATCAGTACCCAAAATTTTTCAGCATTTGATTTGTAATTTTATTTTTTTATATAGTATTTTTTACAAAATTATTTATTAGTTTTTTAAAATAATGCGTCATAAAAAAGTTGACAATATACTATGTAATTGTTGAGTATTTGTTCTCGTACTATATATCTTAAAAAATATTTTTAAAAACAAATATTTTACTAAATAGATATTTTACTAAAATCAATATTCTAAATTTTATTATTGATATATATTTTTTAAAGATCAAAATTTGTCGGCTAGGCGATACAATATGATATCAAACTAATTTCATTAAGTCGTAAACTTATGATCATTACAACACTAAACACAAAAATTTTATATTAGCAAGATGGTTGAAAATAAAATAAGCTATTTGCAAAGACGATGTCGGTCCATTATGCTGTAAAACATGTTATAAAGGTAATCATTAAAAACCATAATGGTAATGCTCATCATCTTCACGTCGAATATTTTCAAACAAACCGTACAACACCCGAAGATGCATGGTAATAGTTCTAGAGAGCCTATGATCTATATGAAATATACAAATAAAAACCGTCCTATATGATCTAGCTTATGAAGAAATGCGCAGTATTTCTGTAGAGCTTAAAGCGACATATATCAAAGTTTATATAGTAAGAAATTAGTATAGTTGCATTTTTGGAGAGCTTCGAGATAATCGAATAGTACTTGTACAATTTATTTCCAGATATATATATATTCAAAAATTATTTTACCCACAACCTTTGAAAAATGATAAAATTGCCTTTGTATTAATAATCAAAAGAAATTTTAAGATGAACAAGTTGGATTCAGGATTTTGACTTCATTCACTTGTATAAACCGGGTTTGAGTCAAAATCCCGAGAACAGAGATTGATAAACAAAATCCCGAAAAAATTGACCGGAACTATAGCTGATTCAGAACTAACTTGTCGGGATTTTGATTCAAATCTTGCTGATTTTAATACATAAAAAAGTTTTAAGTTTTGCAAAAATCTTTAAAATATATATTGTTTTTTTTTTTTTTGGATTTCAAAATGGTCAAGGTACAGTAGCAACTATCAAACGACTAAGTGTTATCAGTGAAAAAGTAGAAACTGTTTCGTAACGTTAAGTGTCACACACAAATAATACTACTAAAAATACCACACTAAACTATAATATTGGAATGCTTTGGATCCGAGTAATTAGGACTTATGGCAATTAGACCTCAAGATCTCTAATTAGGTATCACGATATTGAATCATTAATTCTTAATAACTATTTATCAAGATCGCAAGGCATAAATCAGTTATACCTTGGGATGGTAAAAAAACGGTTTAAAACATTTTTTATATGTTTTTAATTGTTTTTAAAACATCGAATCTGATGTTAAAATTTAACTGAAGTTAAAATTATTGCATTTTGGCCGGTAAATTTTGGGTCCAGCATTAAGCGCTATATTCTTTAGATCGATTAAAAAACATTTTAAAACATTTTTAAACAATTAAAAATAAAACAATCATCAGTTCTAAAATCACGTTTTAAAACATTTGCCATCCCTAGTTATACCCATGGGCACTATGTGTATAAGCGGGAATTTCATCCCCACTTATACCCAACTGCCCAGGATATAACTATTACTTAACCCGAGGTTATCTGTTATCTTGCCGTGAGATAGTTGCCGTGAGTGATGTATTATGCCGTATAGCATTACTATCCTGAGAAAATTTCGCTGGCAATAAAATTTCAAGTAACACAAAAAATCAACAGTTTTTGTGCGAGATGGTTCACGCGCTTTACACAATCATAATCAATTTTCGTTTACCATCCAACTAAGTTGGATGAATATACATAACTAAATCCTTATTTTACCAATTTATTTAACATTAGAGATCGTATAAAAACCCACCTGTGCTAATCAATTGACCTGCACGTTATTTCGAAATAAGGGTAGATTTTCTAAATCCAATACAGTCAAATCTCTATAACTACATGTTTTTGGGTAAAGGTACATTTATAGAATATTCATTGTCGCAGCTGATGCTGAAATTTGGGGTCTCTATTTAAATCTATAATACCTACTAAAATCCACATATACTTTTTTATTAATAAAACTACCCTACTAACCCTAACCTAACTATGAAAAAAAAGTGTAAAAAAAAGGCCTGAAAATTTTTTATAATTTTATAATAAAATATGAAAAAATTTCAGCATCAGCTGCGACATTCATTATGGAGCATAATCTACATTTAACAATAATATTAAATAATTTAGAGTTTCAATTCGGATAAATCCGTCATCCGTTTATCCGTATCTAATTATCCGATAATCCGACAGGTATACGGATAATTATTCGATAATCAGTAATAATAAATTCAGATCCGGATATCTAATAGTTATCCGGATAAATGCTTAATAGATTGGAACTCTAAAATAATTACATTAGCGATCAAATTATGAACACTTATCATTATAGGAAAGTGCATGTGAAATGCACTTACAGAGAGTATGGAATGTCGATTGTATATCATTTATCGCACAATAAATTATGTGCTACATTAGGACTCGGGACGCCCATGAGCGCTAATGTCGAGAACATATAAATTCTTTTTGAAGGATCCCAATTATTAATATTCTTATTTTGTTTGTCGGGATCACCATGCTTTAAACATGTTGTCTTTTACTTTTGCTATGTTTAGGTTGTCATTTTAATCATCGTCAAATATTATATATATTTTTTATATTATCAAAAATTTATTGTATACTCACTGATAGAATAGAATAGTAATCTGAAGGGTATTAATTAACAGTGAATAAGTGTTTGTAAACAGGAATCAACTTTTTTAATCCATAGATCATACTCGCCCACTAAATTACAGTAATATTCATATGACATACAACACTTGTATACGGTATACGGCATTTATACAACATTCGGCACTTCTACTTATACGGCAAATATGCCATATCGCCATGATATTTTTGTTGGGGTAGCTACCTCCAAAAATAATTTTATGATAACTTTATTTCAGGAAAGAAACTCCCTCTTCATATAATTAACTTTACACATATAGTATAACAAGAATTATAATTATAATTATTATCTTTCAAATTTTTCTTCTCATTTCTTTATATCTATAATAGCTAGAATTAGCCAGGGATTTATGCTACGTATTCATCGCAGTACTTTTCATCCATTTTGCTAGAACTTCTAAGCAAGGGAATCCCTCATTCGAGAACTACATTTAACGAATGGCTTTACCAGAAAATCGGTCCGAATCACGTGAAATAATGCTATTAAGCATTATTACTGATTAAAAAATAGTATACGATCGGTGCAATTAAGCCATAACACGTTTTGTGAATTAATATTCAAGAGTATTACTTTTTAGTGAAATGTATAAATTAGACTATGTACACACGAAAAATCGACTACCCGTATTGTCGCGAAATAATACACATGGGCGTTATTTAGAATAGTGGCCCGAATTAAACATAAATTAGGTCAAAATTTGAAATACACCCCTGTGCGTTATTTCACGACATAGATAAAATTAATGTATCTGATAAAAATTGATTTAATAACAATTATTTAATCTCAATTTTTCTTCCAGATGGTTTAGTTTCATCCTTTGGAAGTTTCACCTCAAGAATACCATTTTCAAACTTAGCAGTGATATCATTAGTTTTAACGTTTCGAGGAAGGGAGATAGCACGAGTGAAACTTCCATAACGACGCTCTTGAATGTGGGTATCTCCTTCCTTATACTTTTCATCCTTTTTGGTTTCACCGGAAATAACAAACGTGTCTTCACGAACATCGACATTAACTTGTTCTTTGGTGACACCCTATTTAAATAAATTAGTTAAATATATACGTATAATCTATAACTACAAAAATGTAAACCATATAAAATATGGGGTACATACTGGTAATTCAGCATGGATAACAAATTCTTTTTCATTTTCAACAAAGTCAAGAGGTGGAAACCAATTATTACGATTAGTGCGAAATAGTGAATTTTCAAATTTATTATCGGGCCAATATAACGACATTTTGATAATAGTTTTTTGAAGTTATTAATTTTGATTTGTGTAGTTTATTGGCTTTTTAATTTTGTAATTTTAATATTCGATTTAAACTTGAATTTTGAAAAGGTCCAATAAGTGTGTATTTATATAAAACTTTGCAAACTTATCGTTGGCTGGCTCTTGTTCAAGAACTTCAATTTTTAAATTGAATAATACTGTGAGAAACGAATACTATGTATTTTAGGTTATGCTTCATATGAAAAGTAATAGATCAATGTGTTGGTTCCGTCGTTCTAGTACATAAGTACATACGTTCCAATTTGAATTTCTTACCGATTTGGGTTAATCTATATGTTTGTAGAAATTAAACAATTCCCAGGCATTCTATGAAATCCTTAAACATTTCCTTTTAAGATAAATTACCGCCTATTTATAAAATGTTGATCATACGATGTTTTTTTTGTCGTAATATTTTTCATAAATGAAGATGTCATTTTATGACAATAATTACATTATCATATCACACAAACAATAACATGTACATTTTTACTAATTTCGTTCAAAATGAAGCTTAATCGTCATCGGTTATGTTGCAGGCAATCTACGGAAAGCTCTTGGGACAGTTAAAATCACAAGAGTAGTTAGAGTTAGATAGTTAGGGAAAGTAGAGTTAGTGATTTTAATAATATCACCTGCATTTGCACTGTCCGTATCATGTTTATTTGTTTTTATTAACAACTGGGTCACATGAGAATGAGAAATATTGAACACGATTATGAGAATCACGCACTTCTACAATAAAAAATTGATGCTTATTTTCGAAATTTAATTAGTATATTCTTAAATTACGATAAGTATATGAATTCGCATTACTGCATTGGCAACTTATGGATATCGATTATACGGTACATAAATGCAAATTACGATATAATTCGCAAAATCGCATTTAAACATGTATGTGAGAATAATCTTCGTCGTTTTAAAATTACATGTAATGAATATTTAGTGTTATTGTATATCTTAAATGATTATCAGGCATATAACTGTGAATTCGCATTACTGCAGTTAAACACAAGTATCTGAGAATAAAATCTTTGATTTTTTAAAAAGAGTCTATACGGCAAGGCAATCGTAGAATCGACTTCGTGTAATCGATGATAGGATTCGGACGCGAAAGTGATGTGTTTGGATTCCTGTTACACATCACTCTCGATATAACTGACTTTTGATACAGTATAACGGAGACTAAGTAAAATAATGGATCAACCACATTACTTGATATAATTAAAACTCACGATAAAGTGTATTTTAAAAAATTCCTCACTATGTGTACGAGGTACTACGTTATATCGAGAGTGACGTGTAGTTTAAACTGTTTCAAGACTAATCAACTAGCAATACTTTTCTAGCTCAGCAATTCTCACTACATCGGGACGGGACTGTTTGTTATGCTTGGAGTATATTTACTATAACCACGACTAAGTACGTCGTATCAACAGAATCCGGGAACAGGGAACGAATGTTTTTTAGCGATGTATTATTTGATATGGCAAATTCACTTTTATTGCACTCAAATTGTACTTGCTTTTTATAGAAGTAAGATTTATATTATTTACATCTAAATTATAACTCCTATATCTTTTATAAATATTATCTTTACTACCGTATTTTCGCGGAATAACGCTCATGAGCAGTGTTATAAATTCAAAAAATTTTTATTCGCGCAAATGTAAAAAAATGTGCACAAAAAAAAAATTTATACGCGCGCTATATATACGGAGAGCGCTATTATACGCGCAAATTTAAATCTATGTACGCTGCGCCTACTGCGCGAACCCAATTTACATCACTGCTCATGAGCGTTATTTCGAGGTTTGGCCAGAATTAAGCTTAATTCGGGCCGAAATTCATAATTTTACCCCTGCGCGTTATTCCGCGACAATACGGTAGTACCAAAACTTGGCATTTAAATTTTGATTCACAAAACCTTTCCTTCGCTCATCCTCTTAAACAATTTTGCAAATACATAACTCATCACAGCTATATTGGACAACGAATTCTTTGTAAAATAATTATTTATGATAAAATAAATATATGACATATAAATAATAATAATAATAATTTAAATAGCTAGGAGATGGTAAGTGTTTATTCTGCGTATTAATTTTGTTTCTTATTTGCTGTAAGAGTTTCTACAGCATAATAATTTTGATATTGACAACGGCCTCGCTGAATAACCAACTTATTATAAAAAAAAATAATAAATGAGAGAGAACATGCTTGAGCAATCTCTTGATTACTCTATCATGCTAAATTTTAGCTAATCAGGGCAACTCTAAAAAAAAATTGATGGTCGTAGCTCGTTTTTGGCCTCACGATTAATTTTTTGACCAATCAAATCTTTCGGCAACTCATCGAGGGAACGGCTTTAAAGATGTGAATGCTTTTTATTTATATAATCACTTATATTATTAATTACATTTTAAACTACATACTACGTCATATACAAATGAATGCCGCAAAAGCTAAAGCCTGGAGTTGTTGATTTTCTGAAATTTCAATTTTAGAAATGGGCTTATAAGAATTTGATAAATCTGGATGTGAAATTTCCGAAAATCAAGAATCGCTTTGCGGAACTCAAATATGAATCAATATCCCTATTTAGCTTCTTGACATTCGTATCGCAAATTCAGTTTAAAATACCTATTTTTTTTCGAAATAATAATTTATTCTTAAGTTTGCATGTTTTTTCTACCATTTTTGCAAAGTTTAGAATACAAAAGAACTCAACGAACCGTACCTTACATAATTTGAATGAATTTTAACGGATTGCTATTATTTATGTAAATAATATTTGCTAAAATGTGTTAACTAATTAAAATTACAAAGACAAATCGAACACCTAATTTAAGACTTATGTAGAATACTTTACTAAAAAAATTATAAAAAATTTTATATTTTTATTTATACTTAGGTTTAAAGTAATTAATAAAATGTGAAATATCTCATGCAATAATTTTTTGGTAATCGTATAAATATACAGTATTTGCATGGTTACATACTCAATATCAAAACAAATTTTTTTAGAAGCAATTTCTTTTGCATTCGTGGATTGTTGGTCAACATAACTAATGAATTTGCTAGTATAAATCGAATTATTATCTAAACTATTAAAGATATAATTATTTTTAATCACCATTTCTTCTTCAGATTTTAAAAATTCCGTAAAAATTTCTGTACTATTTTTCCAATTTAAAATAGTTTGATGAATCTCTAGGGCCGATGGTCGTTTTTCAGGATCATCATCCCAACATTTCTCCAAAAGATTTGCATAGCATGATGCTGTACCTTTAATAATAGTTGGTCTCAATCCATTACAAATTTCAAATGTTAATTTTAATTTATCTTTATATTCTGAAAATACAATATTTCCTGAAGAAATTTCCCACATAATCATTCCAAAAGAATAAATATCTGATGCTTTGGTAAATGGCTTTCCTAGCAAAACTTCTGGCGCCAAATATGGTAAAGTTCCATAAATTCCCCTAGATTTTGTGTCTAATGCTTTATTAACAGATATTGCAAATCCTAAATCTCCGATATAAGCATTATATAAATCATTTTGAAATACATTGCCGCTATGTAAATCACAATGAATAATCTTATTCGAATGAATTTTTTGAAGATCGGATGCAATATAAGATAATAATTCTAATTTTTTCTCCCATTTCAGTTGTGCAACTTCATAAAGATTCTTACGCAAAGATCCCATTGGAGCATATTGCATAACTAATATATATTTATCTGTGCCTTCATCTTTTGATACACCATAGCATTGCAAAAACGTGGGGTTCTTAGTTCCAATATTTGAATATGCTATTAACTTTAAAAATATGAATATTAATGACTGAATATTAATATGTTCGGATTTACAACCATAGTCAAATATTTACCTCCTTTACAAGTTCTTCGCAGCTATTTTTTGACCCATGAAATAATTTAAGTGCAACAACTTGATTTAAAGTACTACCATCTGTTCTTATGTGTTTCCAGTTAGCGACATACACAGTTGCAAACCCTCCTTTCCCAATTTTTCCTCTAAATTAAACGCAATCCATGATATTAATAAATTGTTGTCAGATAATAATTTTTTTAAAGAATCATCAATATTTTCATAATCATCTGTAATTTGAAATTTATTATTTTTCGCTTTTTTCAGCCATTCAACAGCTTTTTGTTGGTTAGGTGACGTTCCAAAGCCATTCCTATAACATAATCCAGCTTCATATTGTCCACTGTAATAACCATTTTCTGCTGATATTAAATACCATTCAAATGTCTTTACATCATTTTTAATAGTACATGTGCCATTCCGATAACACAATGCGAGATTATATTGTGCAGTGGAATTACCTGCTCTAGCAGATTCAAGATACCACTTAAATGCCTTTTCTTCTTCATTGACCGTACCTATGCCATTTTGATAACAGCGTCCAAGCCTGATTTGTCCATTTGAATTGCCATTTTCAGCAGATTTCAGATACCACTCAAATGCCTTTTTTTCATCTTTGGCTGTGCCTATACCATTTTGATAACAGAGGCCAAGATTATCTTGCCCATACGAATTGTCGCCTTCTGCAGACTTCAGATACCACTCAAATGCCTTTTTCTCATTCTTAGTTGTGCCTACACCATTTTGATAGCAGAGGCCAACATTATTTTGTCCATTCGAATTGGCCTTCTTTTCATTTCTTGCTGTGCCTATGCCTTCGTCATAGCAAAATCCAACATTAATTTGTCCATCCAAATTGCCACCTTTAGCAGATTTCAAATACCATTTGAATGCTTTTTTTTTGTTCATGATTGTACCTATACCATTTTGATAGCAAAATCCAACTATGTTCTGTCCATCTAAGTTACCACCCTCAGCAGACTTTAGATACCACTCAAATGCTTTTTTTTCATCCCTGGTTATGCCTATGCTTTCGTCATAGCAAAACCCAACTTTAAATTGACCATTTGAATTGCCACCTTCAGCAGATTTCAAATACCACTTGAATACTTTTATTTCATTCTTGGTTGTGCCCATGCCTTTGTCATAGCAGAATCCAACTTTAAGTTGACCATTTAAATTGCCACCTTCAGCAGATTTCAAATACCACACAAAGGCCTTTTTTCATTCTTAGCTGTACCTATGCCATTTTGATAACATAATCCAATATTTAACTGTCCATTCGAATTGCCACCTTCAGCAGATTTCAGATACCACTCAAATGCTTTATCTTTATCCTTGTTTGTGCCTATGCCTTCGCCATAACAAAATCCAGCTTTAAATTGTCCATTCGAATTACCACCTTCAGCAGATTTCAAATACCACTCAAATGCCTTTTTTTTATCCTTGGATGTGCCTATGCCATTTTCATAGCAAGATCCAAGACTACATTGTTCATTTGCATTGTTTCCTTCAACAGATTTCAAATACCTCTCAAATGTCTCTTTTTTATCAAGCTTTAAATACCACTCAAACGCTTTTTTTTCATCCTTTGCTGTGCCTATGCCATTTTTATAACAGAATCCAACATTAAATTGTCCTGTCGAATTGCCACTTTTGGCAGATTCCAAATACCACTCAAATGCCTTTTTTTCATTCTTGACTATGCCAATGCTTTCGTCATAGCAGAACCCAACTTTAAATTGACCATTTGAGCTACCACCTTCAGCAGCTTTTAAATACCACTCAAATGCCTTTTTTTCATTCTTAGCTGTACCTATGCCATTTTGATAACATAATCCAACATTAAATTGACCATTTGAATTGCCACTTTCAGCAGATTTCTGATACCACTCAAATGCCTTTTTTTCATCTTTGGCTGTACCTATGCCATTTTCATAGCAGAATCCAGCTTTAAATTGACTATTTGAATAGTCACTTTCAGCAGATTTCAAATACCACGCAAATGCTTCTTTTTCGTTCTTAGCTGTACCTATGCCATTTTGATAACAGGATCCAACTTTAAATTGTCCAAACGAATTGCCACTTTCAGCAGACTTTAGGTACCACTCAAATGCCTTTTTTTCATTCTTAACTATACCAATGCTTTCGTCATAGCAGAACCCAACTTTAAATTGGCCATTTGAACTGCCACCTTCAGCAGCTTTCAAATACCACCCAAATGCCTTTTTTTCATTCTTAGCTGTACCTATGCCATTTTGATAACATTTAACTGTCCATTCGAATTTCCACCTTCAGCAGACTTCAAATACCAATCAAATGCCTTTTTTTCACTCTTAGCTGTGCCTATGCCTTCGCTATAGCAAAACCCAGCTTTAAATTGCCCATTTGAATAGTCACTTTCAGCAGATTTCAGATACCACACAAATGCTTCTTTTTCGTTCTTAGCTGTACCTATGCCATTTTGATAACATAATCCAACATTATATTGTCCAAACGAATTGCCACTTTCAGCAGAGTTCAAATACCACTCAAATGCCTTTTTGTCATCTTTGGCTGTACCTATGCCATTTTCATAGCAAATTCCAAGGTTG
>CAJVPY010005773.1:0-11136 GCA_910591965.1 Dentiscutata erythropus
TTATAAAAATTGTAATGATAGCTTTATTTTTTCATTGAAAAATGGTACCATTCAAAATTCTATTTTAAGTCGTGTAATACAACCAGAATGCGCAATTCAAAATAACAGTAATAATGGTTATGGCCCAAGGTTTGGTGCAGGCTATGATTTAGCTATGAAGCATAATTTTAATCAAGATAGAAAATGTTGGAATAGACAAAGATCATACGAAAAAGGAATTAGAAATGCATCTACATTTCAAAGTGATGAACATTCCTATTTTTCAGTGGAAGAATATGAAATATTCCAGATCAGTAAAAAACCCTGAAAGTTTATACTGATTAATTCACCGAATAAATTGCTTTATCAATATATTTGAATAATAATCTATTGTAATTTAAGGTATGATCCGTTGTTATCTTAAATATTAAGTAATTGTTCTCTAAAATAAACTTATTCCAATTAGTCATGAGGTTATTTTCCGGTATTTTGCAAATGTACTGATTTAATCTATTTAATTAAATTTTATTTTCCATATTAATTTTAATTAATCGATCTTTGTCTGGATTCAAATAAGATCAGTTGTTACGCGTTTCATTACCATATTACGATTTTGCCTATCAAATTTTTACAGGACGTTTTATGAATTGAACTAAAACATGATTTCCGGAGTAAAGCGGAATAAATGAAGTCCAGACAATAGTGGGAAAATTTGGGTTCCGGGGCATAAAGTAATACAAAAAAATTCTTCCGATCTCAATGTTCAAATCAGAATCATATCACTTCTTTAGCTGTATACGCTGTATTTTAAATTTAACTTTTAATTTAGTGGCATATGACGTATTTTAAATTTAACTTTAAAACACAACACTTGATTTACAAGTTATCTTACTGTAGAAAATTGATTTACGTAAGTACTATTCCATATAATAAAACTGATCAATGTTAATAACAATAACATTAATATTATTGTTATTTTTTAATTTTCATAACCAGTATTTTAGTAAGTGTAGAAAAGAACATTGGCACAGTATTGAAGAGTTTTAGAAGCAGAAATCATTTTAGAAAAAATAATGAATGTTATTGAAGCAGTAATATGCTTCTCTTACCAATAGGTACGTAATTTAATCCCAATAATAGTTCGAATCATAAAAAAAAAAAAAATCTGTACAAGTTTAACGCATTAATAATTGTGTATAAACAAATTTCAGGTTTTTTGCTAATAAGGCCGTTTGAAGTTAAAGTTTCGTTTAACGTTACCCCCCCCCCTCCATCTCTTGAGTTCCCCCCTAAAATTAAACAAATAGAGGTGACGAATTAGTCGGTATAATGGTTGGCACGGTGATCGGAACTTTTCGGTTATATTCGGGATTTTTCGGTATACTATATGTTTATTTTTTTTGTTTGTTTAATTTTCCCCCCTCCCCCGCGAATACGAAAAAAATAACGTTAAACGAAACTTTAACTGCAAACGGCCTAAATATTGAATATACTGATTTCAATGAAGATGCCTTGCACACAATTGCGATCGCAAGTGAAAATAAAAAGATTTATGGAAACAGAATTCTGGAAACAAAAGAAGAGCAAACAATACATATTGAATGCAAACGCAATTAACGGCAAGATAAATTAAGCAGAGGAATACTGGAGAAATAAGAAAAACGTCTAGTATTTGATAATAATCATTAGCCACAGAAATTTCAGAAGAGAGAAAATATGTCTTGAATATAGGTGCAATGTATTTTTTTAAAGCTGGTTGCAAGCTATTTTGATAATTAATAAGAACTAATTAATTAAATTCTTGTGATCTAATAAGCAAATGAGACTGCCTTTTTGAGATAGCGTGTAAAAAAAAATTCGCGATAAGGTGATTGTGACCCAACCAACAATCAATAAACTTGGCATTAATAATACAGTCATATCTAATTGCATAAATTTTTATGTTTATATTTACAAATCATAAGGTTCAAACCGATAAAATATCATTTGATCACGAATTTTTCTGCCATGACTGTCATTTTGCATAGCTAATCATGATATAACTGCATCATGCTAACCTCACTTTCAGCACTAAATTGAATTGATCTTATAAAAGTTAATCTCAACCTTCTTCTGTTTTCATTGGACAAGCATATAAATACAATATATTCGTTATATATTAATGCTAAAGGATTTAATTATTTAATTAATTAATTAATTAACATTTTGCAAATTAGTGCAATTTGACGAAGCGGCGCTCCGGATCCCGTTTCCTGATCATATAGAGGGTTTTGTTACCTAATTTTAATAACTAGAATCAAGTTGTATTGCGTAATGGTATTTATTAATAATAATTTTCTAAGTTAATTTGGATATAAAAATGAGAACTATCACTTGATGGTAAATATTCACGAAATTGAATAACTTAATGTTTTATTTAAAAGATCACATTTATAAATGCTTGTTTTTTTGCTTATAAATTAACTGCACACATAGTTGATGCAAATTAAATAAAAATGACGGTAAATATCGTAAACTGGTTTGACTCATTTCAAATAACTTGATATTTATCCTCTTAATTAGCATTATCAAACGGAGATAATGAAGTTGTGCGATGGTAAATATAATGTTACATAATTATGTTGGCCTGATCACTTATAGAGAGAAAGTGCATATGAAGTTAGTGTGTCAAACGGACCAATTAATCAAATTATGTTAGCTATGATTCTGTAGTTATATTACAGAATTTTATATTACACGAATAAATATATCGTTATAGTTATTACAGTTACTTTCGTTTTAATATATATTTATTAATAATAGTTAAAATAATTCAGCGTACAGTATTAAAGAATTCAAGAATTGTCGAGAAGCTTTCATAAATATTTATTAAATAGTAAGAATAAAGTTACTCATTACGATTTTCCATTACTATATATGTTTTGAACATTCACCTTATACTGTAAAATATTTAAATTTAATTAATTAAAATAAAAACATTCACTGAATTGTTGCGAAATAACAGGCATAGACGTTATTTCGAAAATCGTTTCATTAGCTGCCCGATACGACAATATCGGAGCAGCATTTTGTCTCGAATCGATACGGGATATATTAGTCGTATGATGCAGTATTTAAGGGGAACAGGTTTTTTCCAGTAAAGTAGGTTCTGTTTTTCCTGTTAACCCGACTTTTTGTCTGTTTTTTTCGTCCCGTCTTACCCAACCTTCGTACAACGATCTGGAAGACATAAGGTTGTAATTGGATGGACAACAGTCGTTCTTTTTTCAGTTGTTTTTAGATAGGTTATGACCTGCCGGACGACAGTCATATGTTGGATTTTGAGATATGAGTGACCTGTCGGGACGACAGTCACAATAGTTGTTTGTATGTACAGAAGTGACTGTCGGAATGACAGTCACGAAGAAATTCTTATATTTGCGTACATAGAAGTGGCCTGTCGAGACGACAGTCACAGAAGAGATTTGCTGTATTTGTGTACATAGCATTCGTTTGGTGATTAGCAGGGGAACTTGTTTTTTTTCCAGATGGAATTGTCTGGTTTTTTTTTCATCCCACCCTTTGCGTTAGACGGTAGCATTAGAAGATTATTACAGTATGTCTTAGGTTATTCGATCTATACTCTCGAATTCTGTATTGTTAGTACGTATTGCACGAAAGCGGAAGGAGCAGAATACCCATAGCTGTATTTCGTAGTTTTTAGTAACCCCCCTCTCCCTCGATGAGAAACAAAAAAATAACGCCCAAATAACGCGCACCCTAAATATAATACTGTCGCATAATAATCAGGTTTGGCAAAAATTGATATATTTTAAAGACAAGTTAAAACTTTACTAGAACATTATAAAAAAAAAATCGAGCGTAACTTTTCCTGAAGAGTTTTAAGTTAAAAAAAATAATTAAAAATTAGAAAGTGAAGTGCAATGATTACAATATTAAGGCGAATCTTTCGGAATTTTGTACTTTTCCTTATAATTAAGTAAAATAAGTAAATCGGCCATTTTAATTTCACTAACGAAAATCCGATCATAATAAAATTATTTTGTATTGAAATTAGACCGTGTGACACCCTAGTGTGAAGTGCGGGTGTTTTGATAAGTCCCTAAACAAGGCCTTTTTTTAATCACTAAATAAATCACTAAGTGTTATTACACTATATATATAAAAATATGCAATAATTAGTAATCGGTATAATCTTTATATAATAAAGATTAATACTAGCAGAGATATAAAAAAGGCCCAGTTTAGGGACTTATCAAACACCGGGGGTCGACTGCATATCATTTGTCTCGTTATTCGGGATGCCATGGGCGGGCGCTGATTCGAGACCATATGAGTTGTTCCCTAAAAAATTATGATCGGCATTTTGCGTAATTTCTGTCATAGGGGCCAAATTTCAAGCCACTCTCACGTACTCATATAAGCTATTTTTTCGTTAAAAAAGCAAATATTAAATACAGCGCATAAATTTTTTTAAAAAATTGGGTTTATTTAATATCATTATGTCTGGATTAAAAAAAGGAAGTTATAACAATGATTACTAATCATTTCCATTATTATAATTTCCTTTTTTATTGAATATATCTACCAATGTTGCTTCGCTAAATCTAGAGGCATATTCTGCTTCTGCAACATATTTTGTGTTAAATTGTGTTTTGTAGTTATGTAATTTAAAAAAAAAAATTTGTAAATAAGAAATAGATATAAAATTTATGCCGACGATATCATGCATTATTTTTAGTCGAAACAATGATTAAAGTTCGAGGCACTAATAAAAAATTAGGCATGTTCACTAGGCATGCTTCTGATTTTTTGATTAAAGGGTATGCCATATAGGCAAGGTTGGCAATGGATTATGATTTCAACATTAGTATTTACTAAGCCACTTTTTAAACGCCCCTAGCTGTCCCACAAAAAATTATTCATCCCCGTCCAATCGAATTTCAACGTAAAAATCAAGCCACCTTTTTACAAAAAAACGAGAATAGCTCTAAATTTTAATTAGGAGACCACCTTCTGCGGCCTAATTAAAAATGTTCCTCATGAAATTTTACTAATATGCTCAACCCTAACCCTACGTTGTTCTCACCCTAACCCTAACTATAACGCGGTTTGCAACTTTTACTTAGAACGTTTATCACGTTACACCTGATCTTTAAAATTTGATTGGGCAAAATTACAGGGGTGAACAATTTTTTGTGGGAACGCGTTATCTGCGATTCATCATTTACATTTACAAAATGACAGTAAAATTCTTAGAAAAACTTTCAAATAATTACCTTGAACTTCTTGATGATAAAGAAGATTTCAACGTAGTCATTAAAGTTGGCGAATCCCCAAATACTAAAACATTTCGAGCACATTCAGCAATTTTAAGATACAGATCTTTATATTTTCGTAATAAATTGGCAAATGTCAGTAAAAACAAGAATAATATCAAAAAACTTGATTTTAAAAATATTTCTATTCAACAATTTGAAATTATTATCAAGTAAGTTGTTTAATATTACGATTTATATCATGTTGTAGGAAGAAATCTAAAATATAAATTAATTTTATATATAAGATATATCTACGGGGGAGTAGTCTTACTTGAAAACCATAATGCATCATTCATTTTTGAACTTATGCTCATTGCTTATGACTTCCTTTTTGATGAATTGGCTAAATATCTTGAAACTCATTTAATTGAAGTGGAAGCTCATTGGCTTCGTTACATTTTACATCTATTTATCAAAGAAGTTTCTAGAGTGACAGACTTCAAGAATTACAAAAGTGGTGCAATGATATTATGGTAAAATATCCTGATAAGATTTTTGATTCGGAAGACTTCATCACAATTCAAGAAAATGCGTTAGTCTCACTTATTAATCGAGATGATTTACAAATGGAAGAAGTAAAAATTTGGAACCGTGTTATTGAATGGGGGATTGCTCAAAATCCTGACCTATCATCCGATCCTAAGAAATGGTCTCATGAGAATTTTTTATCTTTAAAAATAATTTACAAAATTGTTTGCCTCATATTCGTTATTTTCATATATCTGGTGACGATATTGTCGATAACATACAACCATATAAACAAATTCTAGAAGATGATCTTTGGGATGATATAACAAGGAAATTTATGACACCAAATCGACAACAATTCTTCCACCTCGTAAAATTTTAACATCAACATTACCGACCAGAAATACAGAACCATTTTCAACATTTATAAATGTAGCACATGCAGCAAAAATTGCTTCATGGATTGATAAAAAAGAAAATACTTATTCTTTAACAAATAACCCATACGAGTTTAAATTACTGCTTCGTGGAACTAGAGATGGTTTTACTGCAAATTAATTTTGGAAATTATGTGATAAACAAACACATCTTGTTGTAGTTATGAAGGTTAAAGGTACTGATGAAATTCTTGGTGGTTATAATCCTATCGGTTGGGATAAACCTGTCGGATCTGGTTTATATAAGGAATGCAAAGATAGCTTTATTTTTTCATTGAAAAATGGTACCATTCAAAATTCTATTTTAAGTCGTGTAATACAACCAGAAAGTGCAATTCAGTGTTATAGTGATTATGGCCCAATATTTGGTGGTGGCAGTGATATAGCTATGCAGAAGAATTTTATTCAAGATAGAAGTTGTAGGCATTGCCAAAAATCATACGAAAAACGAATTAGAAATGCATCTACATTTGGAACTGATAGATATTCCAGGTTTTCAGTGGAAGAATATGAAATATTCCAGATTAATAAAAAATCCTAAAAGTTTATGTTGATTAATTCACCGGATAAATTGCTTTATCAATATTGTGAATAATAATCTATTGTAGTTTAAAATGCGACTCTATTAACTTTTCTCATTATTTTAAAGATTAATAATAAATTTATCTAAAATGTTTTCTGTTAATTTTTTTCCCATTATCTTAAAGATTAATAATAAATTTGTAATTTTATCTAGAACAAAATCTTGATATAGAATTCAACTGTTTCCAAAAAGACAGGTCACAATACCGGTATATTGACATGTTTCATTACTGTATTACGATTTCTTTAAGGCTATCAAGTTACGGGGTTTTTTATGTATTGAACTAGAATACGATCATACAGACAATTTCGCTGCCTGATTTTAATAATTAGAAATCAAGTTGTATTGCGTGTTGATATTATTAATAACTTGAGTGATGCTGATGAATTAATGGCTTTCATATTTCTAAATTGATCAATGAGAAGCATAACTTGATGGTAAATATTCAAGAACTTGAATGACTTATTTCAAATACCTCAGTTTATAAATGTTTGTTTTTTACTAATAAATTAAATGAAATTAATGATGACTATACTGCACACATGGGCGGATTGAATATAATGACAGTAAATAACCACAAATTTGTTTGAATTATTTCAAATACCTTGATACTTACCGTATTTGCACGTAATAACGCATTATTTACTATTTTTGAAATTTGCATATATAACTAATACTATATATTTGCTATACCGAACCTATTACTTTCAATATAAAATTTATCTGCTTAATTAGCATTAACAAAATGGGTTCTATCTTCCGAACAACTTTTATTAAGCGATGTTTATCGATTTACTTAGTAAAATTTTGACTTTCATATATAGAAACTACTTGCGGCTAATAAAAAAATTACAGGGGTAGTTATTTTCGGAACAAAAGTGTTTCTTATGTTTTTGCTCCAGGGGTAGCTTCTGGGAGTTAATGAAGTTGTGCGATAGTAAATATAATGTTACACAATTACATTAAAAAGTGCACTTATAGAGATACATTGGAGGGTCCACAGTATATCATTTGTCATAACAATAAATTATGTGCTATATTAGCTTGCGAGACTATGTAAGCGAATTTTGAAGGACTCTATTTTCAAAATAACGCCCACAAGCGTTATTTCTCGCTTATAAGGTATCTAATACTTTATTGACTTCAACATACAGTAGCAGTCAGGCGATATGTCACAGTGAGCATTTTTTGTTATATAAGATTACTATAAATTTTAAAGCCAAGGTTCACAAATTTTTGGAGTAAATATATCAGGATCGAAAACCTCACAAGAACTGAAATCGGGACCTTATACCAAATCTATTTTATGTCATATAAAACTCTTCTTTTATCTTAAAACTGCACCCTAACCCTAAAAATTCTTAGGCCAGTGAATTTCACCACTGGCGAATATTAAATTAATTCAAAATTTTTATAAAATTTGTGCCAACTAGTATTATTTTTAAATTTAAATTTCGAAGCAACGTCTAAAACTCTAGGTATGCCTTCTAGGCATGGCTCTGGTTTTCTTTTTTGACTATCTATAGGAATGCCTCCAAGATTATTCGTTCAACGGTTTTTTATTAATTATTTTATACATAAATTTTTTGAAAAAGGGCATAGTGTCTCAAACCTAGTAATGACGCTTCTACGGTATTTACTAATTTCTCCCATTGGGCCAATCAGGATGCAAGATCAGGTGTAATGTGACGATCAAGGTTTTATACTTCCGGAAAATTTCGGTAAATTTAGCTGTATTTTATGTTCCTTTTCGGAATTTACCGGAATCCTACTATATACTAAATCATATCATCTTTTAGCCGCATTAGCCAGCCGATCATATTACATTGGCTGGCTCAGCCGGCTAAGCCAGCTTAGCCGCGGCTGCCATAGCTAGCTTAAATCACTAATCAAAACAACAATCGCTTTTTTTTGAAAAGTCACTTATCGCAAAACTTCGCCTAAGAAATCACCTTTTATGTATAATGTTACCTACTAACTCTAACCTCAAACCCTAACTGAGGTGTCACATTTTGTTTAGAAGGTAAGTAACATGTAAATTTGTACAATAATCCTAGCCAATCACAACTGTGGGGAGAAATTAGTAAATGCGCTTCGACGTTACACCGTCAAACGTTGCCGGAGATTTTAGACGCTGTTATCTGCATTCAGATTAACGTTAAGATTTTCAATTTAAAATGGCAGTAAAATTCTTTGAAAAGCTTTCAAATAATTATCTTGAACTTCTTGAAGACAAAGAAGATTTTAATATAATCATTAATGTTGGTGAATCACCAAATGCTAAAATATTCAAAGCGCACTCAGCAATTTTAAGATATAGATCTTTATATTTTCGTAATGAATTGGCAAATATCAGTAAAGACAAGGATAACATCAAAACATTTGACTTAAAAAATATTTCTATTCAACAATTTGAAATTATTATCAAGTAAGTTACAATTTATATCATGTTGCAGGAAGAAATCCAAAATAAAATTAAATTTATATATTAGATATATCTACGGGGGAGTAGTCTTACTTGAAGACCATAATGCATCATTCATTTTTGAACTTATTCTCATTGCTTATGAATTCCTTTTTGATGAATTGGCTAAATATCTTGAAACTCATTTAATTGAAGTGGAAGCTCATTGGCTTCGTTTACATTTTACATTTATTTATCAAAAAAGTTTTCAGAATAATAAACTTCAAGAATTACAAAAATGGTGCAATGATATTGTAGTAAAGTATCCTGATAAGATTTTTGAATCGGAAGACTTCTTTTCACTTCAAGAAAATGCGTTAGTCTCATTTATTAGTCGAGATGATTTACAAATGAAAGAAGTAAAAATTTGGAACCGTGTTATTGAATGGGGGATTGCTCAAAATCCTGGCTTACCATCCGATCCTGAAAATTGGACCCATGAGAATTTTTTATCTTTAAAGACCACATTGCAAAATTGTTTGCCTCATATCCGCTATTTTCAGATGTCTAGCGATGAAATTATCGACAATGTACAACCATATAAACAAATTCTAGAAAATAAACTTTGGGATGATATTACAAGAAAGTTTATGTCACCAAATCGACAAGTATCATCAACAATTCTCCCACCTCGTAAAATTTTAACACCAAATTTACCGACCAGAAATACAGAACCATTTTCGACAGTTATAAATGAAGCACATGCAGCAGAAATTGTTTCATGGATTGATAAAAGAGAAGATAAATATTCCTTAACAAATAATCCATACAAGATTAAATTACTTATTCGTGGAACTAGAGATGGTTTTACCGATGATTCATTCTGGAGATTATGTGATAAACAAACACATCTTCTTGTAGTTATGAGGGTTAAAGGTACTGATGAAATTCTTGGTGGTTATAATCCTGTCGGTTGGGATAAATCAGTTGTTGATTTTAGAAATTGCAATGATAGCTTTATTTTTTCATTTAAAAATGGCACCATTCAAAATTCTATTTTAAGTCGTGTAATACAACCAGAATGCGCAATTCAAAATAACAGTAATAATGGTTATGGCCCATCATTTGGTGCTGGCAGTGATTTAGCCATGTATAGGAGTTTTAATCATGGCACTAATTGTTGGCATAAACTAAGATCGTACGAAAAACGAATTAAAAAAGCATCTGAATTTAACAATTACGGAGCAACATATTTTTCAGTGGATGAATATGAAATATTCCAGATCAGTAAAAAAAAAAATCCCGAAAATTTATGCGATTAATTCATCGCATAAATTGCTTTATCAATATAATAATTTATTGTTTCCTTCTTTCTGTTGTTATATTAAAGGTTAATAATAAATTTGCAATTTTTATCTAGAATAAAATCATTTCATTTAGCCGTGATGTTAATTTCCAGTATTTTCATGAAATTAATCTATTTAATTATTTATTTTTCATAATAATTTTAATTAATCGATCTTTGTATGGATTCAAATAAGATCATTTTCTTCCCGGAAGGTAGGTTACAAGACCGATATGTTGACACATTTCATTACTGTATAATTTTTCTGTTTTTTAAAGCCATCAAGTTACGGGGGCGTTTTATTTATTGAATTAGAAAACAATCATAATATGCGATACGTAGCATATTTCGCATATTATAGATGATTTCGCATAATTATATAGGCATAATCTGCGCGCATAAAATGATATTTTGAAAATCGAAGCAAAATTAGCGTAATTCAGGCCGGATGATAACTGTATAACGAAATCAGACATATAAATGGGTTCATTTTAAATCCGATTTCATTTTGATCTGTGATAGTAAGGGTGTTCTCAAGTAGCACACTCAATTAATTAGATAATGATCGTAATGGTGCTCAACCGTTATGTAAAATTTAA
>CAJVPY010005774.1:0-11136 GCA_910591965.1 Dentiscutata erythropus
CATTTAACTTTTTTTACTTTTTTTCCTTCGCTAAATCTTTTTTCCTTAACTTTCACTAATATGAATTTTATGAGTTACGCAAAAAGAAATAAAATCAAAAAATTGATTTATCACATGATTAGAAAGTGACCGAATAATATATATAAAAAACGTCTAGTGCGCACATAGGACCTGTCGGATAATGTATTGATATTAAATTAAATATTTTTTAATAAACATCATATATATATTTATAATTTTATTGTTATATAAATCTACATACTAAAATAAAACTAAATACTAAAATAAAACCCAAAACTTTATACTATTAATCCCGAAAGTTTCTGATGTAAAAATTGCAGCATTTTGAAGCAATGCTAATATGTATTCAGGTCCTAAAATATTTTGACATACTATTAGGCACCCATGTATAGATAAGCACAAATCATGCGTATTAATTTGACGGGCGTTTCTGGATTTTGAATGTAATATAGCAATAACACTAAATGTAATATTTAAATTCACGAGTGGCTCGGGTTTTTATCCAGGCATTTTGAAAACCCTGTCTAAGAGTTTTTACAGTAATATGTTGCATTGATTTGTTATGTACTGTACTTATCGTAGCGTTTTTGGACTAACTAAACCTTAAAAGAAATTCAAACCCTTTGAACCTAACAATGGGCCAAACAATAAATTAGGCTCTAATTTTAAAACAATGATGCAACTTTTTAAATTCTTCTATGAATAACAGTTGAATTCAGATCAATCACAAAATTTTTATTACTAAAATATAACATATATGAGTGTCGCCAAAGAAAACCCGACATTAAATCGTCGGGTTTTCTTTTGGCGACACTCCTATATAAATGAGGATGATTTATACTGTATTACGTAAAGCATATTGGCGTATACATTACTGCATTACGCCAGGAACCTGAATTTGAATCTATCACCTTACTGGGCTCTAAATCCTGTAAGGTGATAATTTAAAATTTAGAATGCTGGTTGTCATATTCATGTGTATACAATATGTATATTGCTTACGTAAATATCAGCTGAATATCACTCGAGATTTACATCAGGTTTCTAAATAGCGGTAAATTATGCATCGTGTAAGAGACCCTTACAGTAATTAAGCCTAATTTGCCAAGATCAAACATGTTGATGCATTATCGTTATAAATGGCTTACGTATTGTTTTTTTTTCTTAAAAAAAAAAAAAAAATTTCTGACAAAAGATTGCGAATTCTTATAAAATATTTTAATTTACTATGTATTATAACCATACATCGATCCGACTCATTTCATTACCATCTATATGTTTAGTTTGTTTAATATTGTTATTAATCAACCCACTGGTTTTGGGTGGAGCTCTGGGTGTCTGGTGTACCTACGAAGCTCTCTTGCCTCTAAGAAAATTTTCGAAAACTATAACAGAATATAGGTAATTATTATAAGATACGTAGTTGAATGGTTTAAAGTTATGGTCGAATATTTAAATGTTTCTAACTATATTCTTTGGTATTTTAGTCTTCTCATATTTAAACGATTTCGGAAATTCTTTTTTCATCATATTAACGATATTTCAATAATAAATATTGAAACTCAGCAATATTCAAGAGACCCTTATTACAATACTTCTTTGGAGACTATGAAATTCAGAATGAGTAATTCGGTTACAATATTGTCAGGGACTGCTGCTGCTGCTGCGTAAAAATTTTTAATAGTTTGATTTGTTTTGTATTCATAGATATTTTAAATTTAGGTTTAAAATATCAAAATAAAAATTATAATTCAAATTTATAAAATTTATTATATATAGTTATTATAATATAATTAACAGAATTATTAAAATTTAGATTTGGAAAAATGTATCTCTTACAACGTTTACAACGTTCAGCTATTATTGTAAAGCTTTAAATATGCTATAATATAGACTATAATTCAATTTATTTCGATAGAGATATTTACATAATATAAATTTAATGTCTTCATTAAAAAGATTTGTGATAAAGTTTAAACCAATTTAATGATAATTTGAAATAGTCGATTAAAATAAATCGTGTTAAATTATATTTTGCATTACTGTCTGTCATATTGCAAGTTATCAGCTGTAAGATCACCTAAGAATTAATTAGGAACCAAAGACCTGTTGCGTTCGACATTTAAATTAAATATATGTTGTGCATCAGATCGGTTCTTGCGATGTCAGTCGTCGGGTGAAGTGTGTAACTCATTAATCGGTTACCTAATCTACCTCGAGGCAGACCACGTCTGATAGAATTTATTTTTGAAAAGCTGCAAGTAACTTAAGGATTTCGCCTACGAAACACTTGCAGCCCAATAAAAATTCATCGGAATGTTATGTCAAATGAATCATTATATCAAATAAAATATACATTTTACATTTTACACGTCAATTAATTGGTAAAATATATTTTAAAAATAAGAATCGCATAACTTTTGGCCTGGTATTAGGCGTGTGATCTCAATGCAATAATTCAACGATTGAAAAATTTTTTGAATAAAATAAACGTTAATAAGCCAGCATTAACAACCTACTGGTCATAAATTTATATTAATCGTAAATAAAGATTTGAATTCCTTTGGGTTGGCAAGTTGATGTTCGGATTAGATTTAAAAACTCTTAATGCTTATGTCTGAGATCTTTCTATTTATATTATAAATCGTATGCTAATGTTAAGCATTCTTTTCTTTAGTTATTTTATTAAATCTTGTATCATTATTCTTTAAAATGTTATATAACGCCGACCATCACAGTTTCCTCAGATCATAATTGAGGCATCTCGAGTGATCGATTAATGCATCACCAAATTAAAAATTTCGCTAAAAATTTTCACAATTAAATTAGGGTTAGGATTAGTAAGTTGGTTAGAAAGAGCTTAACTAACATCAAAATTTCTAAAGAAACCTTTTTTGTTGGTGCACAAAAGAGTTTCATAGGTATAGCATTGACTTGTGAACAATCTTTTGGGTTGTCTCTGATTAATATGTTAATTATATGAGTGGAAAAGGGCAGTTTCTAAAAATAGATTTTTATGATTTTCATAATAATCTATTCTCCTTTTCCCTTGGTGACACTACTGTGACACTCATATGATAATCAAATCATGTTTGTTTGTTAAGTATATTATCTGATTGTAATTCCAACTATATATAGATTTTAGATCTAAAGAATTAATATTATACAAAAAAAAAATTTGCAACAATTTGTAAAAACGTAATTCTTACAAATTTATACTTAATTAATTTTTTTAATAGTACTAGAGTTGGTAATATAATAAAAAAGATTTTTAATTATAACTAGCAATAAAAAGCTAAATATCCATAATAGTATAAGTGGCACAATATAGAATTATTATAAGCCCTACACTTTTCCAGAACAGTGAACTATATCATGTACTTATACAATACACTCTTTCCAACAGCAGTACCCAATCATTTACCTTTTATATAGACAGCTCAGTATCTAATATAGACACAGATAACTGCTCAATGAGCATTAGCTGGGTACAAATTGTCAATAACCAAGTAGCTAATAGTTTTTCTGCCAAGATTATCAACTGGCCCTTCTTATACAAAGCCAAGTTAATGACTATATTACTTTGTGCTACTAAAGTTGTTATATATACAAATTCATAATCTATTATTTCTAAATACTACAAACTTCTCTATATGAAGTGAAGTTAATAGATAAAGGACAAATTTTTTCTAAGTAAAAGTTTTCTTGAATTTAAACTTAAATATTATAGCAATTATCTTATCAAATTTAATAATTTTTTTATTTTAATTTTTTATAATTTCAAAATCAAAATAAAAAAATTTTGAGCAAATTTGATTAATTAGTTATTAAGGTATTTTAATTTAAAAATTAAAAAATTTACTAAAAACAATTTGTCTCTTTTCAGATCTTCTTTAGTATAGCTGGGCAATATAGAAATATTATAAAATTATAATATAAAAAAACTCTAACTCTAACCCTAGAGCTAACTATAAACTTTACTATACTTTTAACTAACCCTAACTAATCTCAAATTTGCTTAAATTAGTTCAAATATTATATTTATATATTATAATCTTATAATAATTCTATATTGCCTAGTTATACTAAAGATCAACCTATTTTAGATATATTTAGTATTTTAATAAAGTACTGATAAAACTGCCTAAGAGTTAAAAAAAAAAAAAACTATTATGTGATTAATATTTATATCAATCACTATCAATTATGTTAGAACAATTTCTAACTTATCTTTCTAAAATATTCGCATTACTAACATTGACTTACTCTGCTCAACTTTTAATTCTTAAATTGCTTACTTTTATATTCTTTTAACTTTATTTCTTTTCCAAGTGCCCTTTGAGTATATTCAATAATATATTATGTCTTTTATTATTTTGTTAATAAACTTAATTCTATAGTTTTTTGCTTGTTTTTGTACTCTTATTTACTACTAGTTCTTACTTTGCTGTTTTCTTGCTCTTTTGCTTTGCTATTTTGTTCTTATTTACTATACTTTTTTTTTGCTACCATGTTTTTTTGATTTTATTGACAAAGCAATATGTCTTCTTTACTAACTGTATTTGTATCTACAAGGAAATTATAGAAGGCAGGTTTATAGAATTATTTTATTGTAAAATATTGAAATATGAGCTGGTTATTTCTAAGCAGCTTTTTTTTTAAAAAATTTTAAATTTTTTAACATTACCAAGTAGTCCTTTGATCGATCTTAAAACAAGTAATATAATTGAAGAGTTAGCATTTTTTAAAATAAACAAAGCAACAGAATCAATTGCAGAAGTAGTACAGGACACTTAACTCTTAGTAGGAAATTCATTTGGTTCATGGAACTTAGCTAAGGCATGCCTCAACAATTATGCTAAAACTACAGGTTTTTCTTTGTATCAAAAAAGAGTAACAAGTAATAATAGCAAAGTTGAATGATGTATATTTAAGTATACCTATTTTGGAAAAAATATTAGCAATCAAATCATTGATCTTGCTTATTAGCAAAATCAAAATTTAGAGAAAATTGCATACAAATAACATATAAACTTGTCAAAGCCAAAATCAAGTATAAAGGTTACTATTACAAGCATTATAGGGAAATATAACCATAAAATAGAGCCTAATGTTGTATTATATACATTTAAATATAGAAAATTGACTTCTAAAATTATACAGTATGCAACACCTAAAGACTAAAATAATTTTAAAAGCTAATAGCTCATGATACAGAAAAGATACAATAAAAAGGAAGCTGCTAAATTGTAGCTATGTCAATTTGCTACAACTTAACAGCTTTATTTTAAAAATAAATATTATATATTTTTGATTTATAACAATTTAAATATGCTTAATTTTTATATGTTTTTATATGATATATCAAAAAATTAACAAAATTGAGACAAGTTACATGTTTTGGCTTTTGGTTATTGGCTAATTTTTAAAAAATTTGTTAATTAATAAAATTTTAACTAATAGAAAAAATTTTTTTAGCTAATCAAAATGCAGGAAATTAACAAAATATCAAAATTTAATATAAAATTTTTTAAAATAGGACAAATCGTGACAAATTTTGCATTTTAGTCTTTAGGTATCACACACTATAGAAGAGATAGAATTTTATGTTATAAAGATATTTCCACTTTTAATAGCAAAATTTTATAATAATATGATTCATAAACCCGATCTCTACAATGCTATTCAAAAGTTTTGAACTTTATTTAGCAAATGTCATCAAGAAGTACAACATTTTGTAGAATATTCATTGCAGCTAAAAAATAAGAATTTTGGTTGGGCTGTTAATATATGACTAGGCTTATATAATAATTAGCTAATAGAGTTATTCTGGATGTCACTATTACAACAACAATATTTGATCTGCTATGTTGACATACATAGTCAAAACAAACAACACTTTTAAGATAAATTGGTTTAATTTTTTATTTTTATTTTTATTTTTTTTTAATTTGGCAGTCTTGTCTTTACTTTATTAGGCTTTGTAATAATTGTCGCGGATGATCATGAAATCAGATGATGCTAAAATTCACATGATCACACGATGATCTCCGCTATTATATAGTAAAAATAAAAATATATTATAACTAGATTTAGTGTTTAGTAAATCTACTTTCATGTACTATCAAAAGTTGTTTGTTAGATTGAGACAATTCTAATGATAGTAAAATAATCAAAAATGACCTACTAGATTGTCTGCAATAGTTCTTCAAAGTTCAAATCGCTGTTTTAAACTTGCAAACAATATAAACAAATGTAAACAAACATTTTAAAACTTTGAAGAACTATTGCAGATAATCCAGTAGGTCGTTTTTGGTGATTTTATTATCATTAGAATCGTCTCAATCTAAAGAACAACTTTTGTTAGAACATGAAAGTAGGTTTACATAATACTAAATCTAGTTTAAAGGTATTTTTTAATTTTTACTATATAATAGCGGAGATCATCATATGATTATGTGAATTTTAACATCATCTGATTTCAGCATCATCTGTGACAATAATTATCTAAACTATTAAAATTTTCTGAAAAGTTATTCTCCCCAGTATCTAAATTACAAATGAAGACTTACCTGGTTGCTCATTAAGTACCTATATGCGATCTGCTATAGTAAGAATTGTCTCTGTATTACTTTATCCTGCAATTGGCTTTGATAATACATCAATAGCTAGTTCTTATCGCCTGTTAAGACTATATATTAGTTTTCCACCAATCTGAACATTGTTCTTCTACAATCCACCTCATTACTTCTTTTTTTGGTTATTTCTAGAACTGACAACCACCTTTTACTCTCATTTTCATCTTTCTTTCTTTTAGTAATATGCCCATTTGGTGGTTCCTTCTTCTTTTTTTTCTTCTTTCTTATCTTTTTATGAAATCTTCTTTTATCTTTTGACACAATTCCATTTTTTCTTTTCCCATTTCTGTACTAATTTGCATCTTGGGACCCAAATTCTTTTGTATATTTCTTTCATTCAATTCTTCCAAAGTCTTCCTAAAAATTACTTTGTTTGGTTGTTTAAGTCGAAAAAAGATCTTAACTCTTTGAGGTCTTCTTTTGTGATTAAGCCTCTAATCTATCTTTTTCTTCTGCACATTTCATCAACTTGGGATCCTTTTCCTAGCATTATTAGAACTTCTTCTTTAATTTTCTCCAAGCTCTCTACATTTTTTAATTCATGCAGAGTTGCTTCTACTACTTGCTTCTCTAAAGTGCAGAGTAAGTTTAAAGATCGCTTGCAGCTCATCAAGTGTTTTACATTTTCTTTCTTTTTTTTATATATAATACATTTGTCTGTCTTGTAAGTTACGAAACTTCTTTGATTGAGTTTCTCGAGCACTGGGAGCATATTGTTCATACACTTTATTTCAAAGAGCTGTAGTGTATTTGACTTGAAAATATAATTTTGTTGCTTGGTTCTGCTCCTCATTATATTGTGCAGAATAGTCCATGATTGAGTATATTTTTTTTCTTGATGTGTTTCATTATGTATATTGTGTAAGAAAGTCTACTCTGCCTTAATTAATACTTTCTCTATCATTTTGACAAAAGAACAGATTGGCTTTTCAACTAATTTACCTTCTCACATGTATTTTATCTTATAATCTTTTGTATATAGTAGTTCTAGAGTTAGGTACTCTGTTGACTTAGCACCCTCTTTCGCTTTCAAGTCTGCTAGCTCATTAAAAATATCGTTTAAGTGATCTTTGATCTTGGTAAAGTGTGTATTTAACTCCTTTGTCTTGATTAGCTCTACAATTGTTATTAACAAACCACTATTCTTAGTTTTTAGCCAAGGTCTTATTTTGGTTATTTTTAGACCTTTTTCAATTGCTAAGATTGCTGCTATACTATCTGTTCTAATCTTCACACTTCTTCTACAAGGTACGGTTAGTAAAGCAAAAAAAATTGCTACTATCTCTGCTCTTGTAGATGAGAACCATTTCTTTGTTGTACATGAAATTTGGCACAATATGTGTCCTGTTTCTGTAATTTGGATTGCCCCACAACCTATTACCAATTTTTCTTTATTCTCCACAGGTCCAAGTGAGCCATTAGTATAAAAAAATAAACTATTTAATTCTCTATTTTGCTTTAAACTCTCTATTATTCTACTTCTAATTTCGACACTTTTAACTAATCTATTGATTAAAACTACTTCTCAATATTTAAACTCTATCTTTATATTAACCTTCTCTTTTATTTTTTTTAAATCTTTTGCTTTAACCAAATATTTTTTCTCCTTTTTTTCAAATGTTTTTTCTATATATTGTTTTTCAAAGATCAACCTTGTACTTTTTTCTGTTCTTCAAACTATGTTTGAGATATCTCCAAGTTTTCTACGTTTAACTATATATATTTCACTTTTCTTGTCAATTTCTAGGAACTACTGAACTTCATTTTTCTGACACTCTATTGTTTCTCTATATTTTTCGACTTCTATATATGTGTTTTCTTTTTCTTTGATTTTCCCTGTATAAATAGGTTCATTTATATCCTCTCTCTAACAAACTCATTCTCTTACTCTTTTGTCATTGCTTATTTCTTTTATTTCAAAGTTAGGAGCATTACTATTGTTTGTTTTATATTTGTATTTGTTTTTGACGTTTCTTGACCTGGGGTCTTCTAAGATCTCTTTCTTTAATTTAGCGAACCAACTTGGTTTTTTCTCTTTTAAACTTACACCATGTGCTAATCTAAATTGATCTCATATATGCATTGTTTTACCATCTTTTGCAATAAGTTGTGATACTACTATTAAACCCAGGCCACTTGCTTTTGTTTCCAAATAAGCCATATTCAAGCGTTTGAGGATATATGCAATCTCTTTGTCATTCACTGTTTGTATAAGATCTAAATTTCAGCTTATTGTAACCTTATTTTCTTCTATAACAAAACCCAAAGTATGTGCTTGATGCAGAATGTTCATCCCCAGATTACGACCTTTCATTTCTCTCTTTTTTAGTATGGTTTAATTTGTTAAGATGCACTTCGTTGAACCTGCTTTTAGCTGACCTTGCTTGAGCCTTCTTGTTGTTAATTCTTCTAAAAGACCTGGTGTGTTTAGTCTGACTAGCAACTCTGATATATGATGCTCCATATGTCTATTCTAAAGACTTTTGAGAGCTATTGTCTCTGAATGTTTTGTTATTATATTGGCTATTGTGGAAGGCATTGATATTTTTCATTTAATTAAACGAGTCATTGGCTGATGTATTCTCTTACATTGTGCCTTGGTCAAATATGAAACCATTAGTCTATACTCCAAGGTGGGTATTAGAATTGTATTGTTTATATATATAATCTGACTAAGAAACATTTGTTTGTGTTTTAGTAGGCTGAGATCTTGCCTACTATACTTCTTGCTTTGAAAACATCTGACCTTTTCTGATTTTTGATTAACATCCAAACCCTAAAAATCTTGTAGTTTCTTTGAGATCTTTCACTATAATTTTGGTCCTTGGATTTCCTATCCAGATTGAAAGATCTTTTAAATGATTTCTTTTACCTTTAGCACTACGAGTTCAGTTTTGTTGGGATTTATTTTAATGTCATTTAGCTTGTAAAATTTTTGTGCAAAGTCAATCGTACTCTGCATATTTTTTTGACTATCTGTTAACCAAGTTGTGTTATCTGTGTATGTTAATACACCAACTCTAATATTATTATCTCCTAATTTTATAAAAGTTCTATGTTTTGCATTTTATAGCCAAGTTTGACTCTTTGTACTCTATATAACAAAGGATTGTAAAAAATTCTTCAAACCAAAGGGGAAAGTACCTTCCCTTGATCTATACTATCCCCTACTTTTATAAAATTCATATTTTCAAACTCTGTCATAATGCTAAGCTGCCTGTTCTCATATAACTCTAATATTATCCCAATTATTTTTGTTGACATTTTAATTCTTTCTAAAGCTTTCTTTAATGAAACCATACTAACTGAATCAAAAGCTTTTTTTATATCTTGAAATGTAACCCAAAGCTCTCTTTTCTTTTCTATAGTTTCTTCTATTATATTATTCATTACATATATAGAGGTTGATGTACTTTCTCCGGACAGGCCTGCAAAGTTTGCTCCTTTCAATATATTATTTTTGTTTAGAACTTTATTCAACCTCAACTGAAGCATTCATGTTAGAATTTTTCTAATTACACTATAGGTTTTGTATTGCTCAGATTGTATTCCCAGGAGCTATTTTTTGGAATTAGATATATTTGCTCAAGTTTTTACTTGTCTGAGATCTTGCTTTGTTTGAGAATCACATTTATTAACTTTAATATTTTCTCAATCACTTTGGATAATAATTTCTTAAAAAGAATATATTTAATATTCGAGATCTCAGATGCTGTATTATTTCTAGTTTTACTCAAGGCTAGTATCCATTCTTCTAATATAAAAGGAGCTATAATCCCTGTATAAACTCCAGAGTCAATTTTTTTTTTTTGGCTTATATTCTTCTTTCTACTCCACTTTTATCTCCTTAAATTTTTGGTTTCTTCTTCTAAATTATTCTTCAAAATAGAAAATTATTTGTCGTTTTATATCTTCTTTATTATTAATTAATTCTAAATTATAAACTCTAGAATTTTCTCCTACCAGTACTCTGTCAATTGTAACATTATTATACGGTCTATTTAGAAGGCTTTGGAGCATTCTCTTTTTGTTTTTTTCTATCATACCAAATTTTAGTTTTATTTTTTCCCGAATTTCTTTCTCCTTCTTTTTACTTTCTTCTTTGCTTACTTTCTTTCTCAGGATTTTACACCAGTTTTTAATTCTACTAGTTGAATTTGATTCCACCACTTTGGCAAATATGCAATCTGTGTCTGATATAGTTGGTTTATTTCATCAATTCTCATATTTAAACTTTTTCTCTCATTGAGATTGATTTTTTCCCCTGGGCTTTTCTTGCTTCTTTTCTAAAAAATTTAATTTCTCTATATATTTCTAATCTCGAAACCGATTTTTTTTCTTGTGCTTTAGTTTTCTTGATATTAATCCATTAGGAAGTTAAACCTTATATAAATTAAATAGTAGTATTAAATAAGTGCTTGCTAATAATAATTTTTAACTACTTGGTGTTTTATAAGTATTTATTTATATTTATTAC
>CAJVPY010005775.1:0-11135 GCA_910591965.1 Dentiscutata erythropus
TAATAAATTATTGATCAATATTATACGTTTTGATCAGCAAAAATGATACTAAATTTGATATCGCAATAAAAAACAATTTTTCCAAAATGATACCGAAATTTTCTAGGGGCCCTGTGTTAGACCCAGAAATCTAATACCCGATAGCACAATCCAGTCACAAGACCTCAATGATTGATTAGCCATGTGACTGGTTTCGTCTAATAGCTCTATTAGTACTTCTAGTTCTGCTAGTTCTTAGTTTTACTAGTCTATTAGTTTTATTAGTTCTATTATATATATTAGAGATATTATATTTTGTATATATATCTATATAACTTATAGATTAGTCGCAGCAATTAACATGTATAAAATAACCCTATTACCCCCCGAATCGGGAGTTTCTCGTAATACAATCTAATAAAGAGTAACTCAGATTATTACAACTATCTGTATCTTCATATGCATTTAGTTGTGTGCCTCTTTCGTAACTGCAAATCACGTAAAACCTCTATCTATATTCACGGCTTGAACTGTTAAGCACGTGAGGCATTTATCAATTATCAACGAACCGTTTAGAGGTGGTTTGGGTGTAACAGTACTTACTGTAACCGCTATAAATTTGAAAAAAAAAAAAACCAGTAAATTAATGCTGACAAAAATGGTTTAAATAAATTATTTAAGTAAAATATCCGAAATTAAATAAATATAGATTATCCGCATTAGCTTATATGCAGCTCTATGCAGATTCTACAATTTTTTAGAACCGAGTCATAGCTAGCGAAACCGGACTCGAAACTTCGAGTCAATCCCGGTTCAAGTACGAGTTTCGATTTAATGCTTATTTTTTTTACCACGCGTAATTCTGTAATTTTGGATTTTCGTTGTCAAAACCATAACCCACAAAACTTTTTTTCACAAAAGAAGCTTTTCAAAGAAGAGTCAAAGGTAAGAATTTTACATGAAGAAATTACTAAGTTGACCCTGCCTGGGAGGCCTTATCCTAGCAGACTTAGTCAAGGTTTATCGATTCTGGAAGAGGAGTTGGTTATGATGCTTTGGCAAAAAAAAAAGTTTTGTTAGATTAAGGTGACACTTACCATGTCTTTCTCTCGGTAACTGGAGGCGTGAGCAACCTTGGTCTCTATCCGTATTTTCCTTCGTTGTACTAATTCTTGCCTATTTTTTATTAATTAAGAATAATCAAAAGGAAAACGAATATGAAACACAATTAAAATTTAAAACAAATAATATGGCGATTTTTTACGTATAGTTATCATTGTCTTTTCTATAATGTAAAAATTAATTAAGAATTCTAAAATCAAAATTAATAAATATATTGAAAATTTCATTGATCGCTATATCTGAGTCTTTAAAATTCCAAGTTAATATATTTCTTCAAGAAATGCGATAATTTTGAACTTAATTTTGACAATTATAACGAGCAAAACCATTTACTGTGTTAAAAGTTATAAATGGAGTGCCTAAATTAATCTAAATCGTAAATAATATTGGTTTGTCGAAAAAAATTCAAGTTACCAAAGGTCGAAAATATTTTTTAAGATGTCAACCAATTTTTTTTACTAAAATGTTCTAGTTTATTATTTCAAGAATTGTACCAAAAAATTGTATATCGGTGTTCATATCATTTACTTTCGAAATTCAGTATAAGATTTTATTAGTTTTTTATGTAATATAATAATCAACAGTCCTAATAGTGTCCTAATGCTGTAATGACAGCTATATCGATGTTAATTTTCGACAATTTTCAGCATGCGAAAAAAATTGGATGCTTTTAGCATTACAGCATTAGCGTTAGAAAAGATCCTAAAAAATGAGATTCTATTCGAACTATCACGTTCTGATTGGACAAAATCAACGATCCTTAATATCATAGCTGGCTAATAGTTTTTTATCAGCCAGCTATAATATAATAATAACAATATCGATAGAGTATCAAGAAGATTTTGCTAGTTACTTTTTTAATGTAATTAACAAATTTAGTATGCTAATTTTTTGGTTTAATTTTACTTTCAAAAAATTTTATATATGAAATCACTCAAGTAAATATAGTAAAAAAAATTTTTTTAAATAAATAAACTGAAAATTTTTATATCGATATAGTTTTCAATCATTAAAATTTAATCAGCTTGAATCACCACTATTCAAAAAGCTGACATTGCGTTTCAGTACTGCATGCACGTATCTGAAACACTCTACCTTAAACCTCAATACAATTTCTTGTATCATCATATAATAATATCTAATTTATGCATAATAGCAAAATGTAAAATAAATCTGAATTGGGAATTTTAATGAATAGCAACGCCTTAAATTTATTATTTACAATACTTTATGATTGCTAAAAAAACGTTGCATTGTAATTTATTTTTTTCGTATGAAATTAACTTTATTATTTCTTCGATTTGATTTTTCTCACATAAAATTCGAGTTCTTTCCCCTCAAGAATATATCCATCGGCGCGACCAACTTGACCTGGTCTGGAACGTAGAATGGCTAAAAGTTTAAAGCAAATTCATCATTAAATTTACTATGAGCCAAAAAAAAAATAAAAATAAATAAATAAATAAATATATATATATATAATTATCTTACCATACAGACGACCAGTAGTAAACTGATCATCCAACAAAGGGTCAACCTTAGCATCCTCCTTACGGCCTTCGATTTTTCGTTGAACATGTTTAGATCGTTTCTTATTCAATTCTTCTGATTCAATCTTTAAAAAAGGATAATTTAAAAGTATTTCGTATTTGTTCAATGCTCGATTATTTCGAATGTTGAAAAACCAGTAAAACATGATAATAAAGAATGCATCTACATACTTGTCCTTCTTTCTTCTTCCTGCGACCAAGAGGTTGAGCATAATGCGCTTCAAACCACTGCCTAAAGGGTGTAGCATCGATTTGAATGATTGCTCCTTTTACGAGAGTATTGGTTCGAACCAATTCGTTGTTTGATGCATTATAAACAACTGCGATAATTCTTGTTTTCTTGGTAATAGATTCCGATCCCCATGAAAAGTTACCAGAGTCAAGACGAAGGGCACGAAACTTTCTATTCCCGCCACGAACACGGACTTCGTGAATACGTTTAGGTCCAAGTTTCGTGTTACCTGGTTGACGGCCTAATTCAAATTTTCTCTTTTTGCGATATTGAGCCCGTTTAGCACCAGTATGCGAACGCTTGTGGCGGGAGTCTCTGCTGATACCTATTTCGCATTGAAAAGATCACAGCAATTTGAGGTTTTAAAAAAAGTAGTTTCTTTAAAACTTTCGTGTTTTTCATATTGTCTATAACTTCAAATTTTTAATATATAGTGAATTAAATTTGATATAAAAACGAAAATTTTCGTTTTCGTTATGAATTTATTGAATGTTTAAATTATATCTATGAAAAATAAAAGTCGACAGTTTTGCAGAATAGATGATTCGCAAGAAATTTATTGGGCTGAAATGGATTATTATGCAGATGAATTTTTTTTTTTTACTAACCCATGTTATTGTCGCCTTTATAACAAAAATTGCGAGAGGAAGTTCAAGTATTTTTGATAAGAATGATCTTAAAAAATTTTAAAGGTCCCGGCAGGTAGAATTACATGACCAATGAAATTAATGAATTTAATGATTTATACACCATTAAGTAATCCGAAGATATCTTTTTTTTTTTTTTTTTTTTTTTATCACGCTAAATTATTAAAATATAAGAAAAATTGAGGTGGAAGTCATTTTTTGTCGTTTCCACTTTGTACTTAGCCATTCATAGGCATGGCTCCGTTTTACCAACGACCGGAAAATGCTCTTAAAAGAGCTGAAGGTACTTTCTATCTTTCTGATCAGTAATTTAAGAACTAGTTAGCGACTTTCGGCAAATTGATTGACAATCGAATAGTGGGAAATGGCTGATTACAAATTTTTGACTCTTGAATTTATTAACTTTTTTTTTAACAAAGCCTTTCATTTATAGTCCTTACACTCATATGTTCTTGCAATATTTTTAGAGCTAATTGCGGTTGGCCAAAATGTAGCTGCTCTTACATCTCTTCACGAGATAGTAATTTCAAAGCGTTCACGCAGTACCTCTCTTACTGCGCTAGAACCGATCATGCTTCGATTTGTGGAATTATGCGTCAATTTAAGAAAGGGTAAAACAGCCAAAGAAGGCTTGCATCAGTATAAGAATATTTCTCAAAATACCAGCGTTACAACTATTGAGGTATATAGATATATAGATTGATTATATTTACAAAATTAATATTTGTGTCAATGGCTATGTATTAGTATATTTGTTCACATTTTATTTTATTTTATTTCATTTATTTATTTATTTAGCTTGTTATAAAAAAATTTATTGAACTTTCTGAAGAAAAAGTAACCGCCGCTCAAGCAAAGGCGGATCAAATTATTTTAGATGCTATTGATGATCTCGAAGCATCTGAAACTCCAGAATCAATTATGTTGAGTACAGTTAGTGGTGAACAAAGTAAGGATAGGACTGATAGAGCTGTTGTCACACCTTGGCTCAAGTTCTTGTGGGAGGCGTATAGAACGGTTTTGGATATCTTAAGGAATAATGCGCGATTGGAAGTCTTATATCAAGTATGTGACAATTTTTTATAACACTATAATATATATATATATATCTATTTTTTTTTTTTCTCATATGTTTATGCCCTTTTATATATAGCAAACTGCCCATCAAGCATTCCAATTCTGTCTCAAATATACTCGGAAAACAGAATTTAGACGTCTATGCGAACTTCTTCGTAATCATCTTCAAAATATTGCAAAGTATGCTCATCAACCTCATTCAATTAATTTGAATGAACCAGAAACACTTCAGCGACATTTGGATACTCGATTTTATCAACTTAACGCGGCTGTTGAATTAGAATTATGGCAGGAAGCATTTAGATCTGTTGAAGATATTCATAATTTGTTGTCTATGTCAAAGAGACCACCAAAACCTGTAATGATGGCTAATTATTATGATAAGTTGACAAAGATATTTTTGGTTAGCGAAAATTACTTGTTTCATGCCGCTGCTTGGAATCGTTATTATACTTTGGTGAAGGCACAGAATAAATCCCTTACTGATGAGGATAGTACGAGAATGGCTTCATTTGTCTTATTATCAGCTCTTGCTATTCCTGTTATTACTAGTTCAAGAACTCGTATGCTTGAGATTGATGATAATAAAAACAAGCAACATCGACTTGCTTCTTTATTAGGAATGAGTCGTTCTCCAACTAGGTCCGGATTATTAAAAGAAGCGGTACGTGTACTTCTTATTTTTATGCATTATTGCTAGAATTTTAATAGTTATCTAATGATCAATCTTAATTAATTAATAGCTCAATAAGAATATATTACGTCGCGTCCGTCCACAATTAAGAGAGCTTTACAATATATTAGAAGTTCAATTTCATCCTTTATCAATTTGTAAAAAGATTGAACCTATAATGAATCACCTCTCTCAAGATACTGAAATGGCGAAATATGTCAAACCTTTGCATCAAGTTATTTTAACACGACTCTTTCAACAGTTATCACAAGTTTATGATAGTGTTAAACTTGATTTTGTCATCAACCTTGCGTCCTTTGCCCCACCATATAATTATGATGCTGCAACAATAGAAAAATTTATCATGAACGGGTGTAAAAAAGGAGAATTAGCAATTCGTATTGATCATGCAACCAGCAGTTTAACTTTTGAGACCGATTTATTTTCTGCTTCTAAAAACGCCGATGCTGATGGTGCTAAATTACAAGCTTCACCGGCAGATAGGATGCGTGATCAACTTTCGCGACTTGCCAAATGTTTTTATACAACCGTTCATATGATAGATCCTACTATCATTGAAACCAAACAAAACGCTAAAGCGCAAGCACTTTCACGCGCTTTGGCTGGGATGGAAGAAGAGCACAATAATGCGCTTGCTCGTAAAGCTATTATTGAGCGACGAAGAGCATTAGTGGACACATTGTTAATGCGTAAAGCGAAAGAAGAGGAGCGTGAACGAGCTCTTCTCAAAAAACGAAAAGATGAAGAGCTTAGACAGCGTCAAATCGAGGAGGCAAAAAAACGTGAACAAGAGAGGAGGAAACGTGATCGTGAAGCCATTCAAAAAGAGGAAACTCGAAAATTGGCTGAAACGCTTAAACTTCAAAATCTAAAAATTGAACCAGAGGTAAGAATAAATTAACAGCTTAAACCATAAATCTAGATTTAGACGATTATAATAATATGTATTATATATCATTAAGGAATTGGATAAATTGGATCCAGACAAGATTGTTAGACTCCAAGTTGAACGGCTTGAAAAGGAAAAACGCGAACTCAATGAACGTCTCAGAGCTACAGCTAAACGTATGGATCATCTTGAACGTGCCTATCGTAAAGAAGAAATTCCTCTTCTAGAAAAAGATTACGAACGACAAAGAAAAATTGATAGAGCTTATCATGAAGCTGCTCGTAAATTACAACTCGAAACATCTTTCTCTAAGCATAATGAAGATCTTAAATTAAAGGAAAGACTTAAGAGAATATTACCGGATTATCAACAATATCGAAAGGAGATTGAAGATAAACGATATGAAGAATTCGAACGACGCCGTAAAGCTGCTCAAGCCAAAATTGAAGAGGAAAAGGAAAAGAGACGTCAAATATTTTTAGCAAAATTAGAAGAAGAAAAATTGAGAAAGGAAGCAGAAGAGGAAGCTATGAGAAAAGAAGAAGAGGAAGAAAGGCGTCGTGCTGAAGGTTCTTATTTTTTTTTTTTAATTTGGTCAATAAAAAAATATGTAAATTATAGTTTTTACAAACAATTGCTTTTTTTTTAATAAACCAGAGCTCGCACGTCGTGAAGAAGAAGTTCGTCTTAGGAAGGAGAAAGAAGAATTAGAATACCAAGAAAGGAAAAAGTATGACATATATTTTTTATATTGTTTGCTTATTTGATTTTTATTAATATCTTGTATTATCTTGTATTATCTTGTAACTAAATAGGAAACTTGACGAGCAAGCTAAACGACAGGCTGAGATGGAACGTAAAGCAGAAGAAAGGTTAAGACGTCAGCAGGAGGAGAAAGAACGTACTGACAAAGAAGAACAAGAACGACGTCGAAGAAAGGAAGTTGCTAACTCTGGTTATGTTCCTCCAGCTCTTCGCCAACGAACTGAATCTACTAGTAGTAAAGATGATTCACCATGGCGCAGAAATGAAGAGTCTGCGTGGCGTAGGTCAGATTCTGGTCGTAGTAACACTACAGAAGAAACTGATAGACGTCGGTCTGGCCGCACTGAAGAAGTGGAATGGCGTAGATCCGATTCAGGACGTGGTTCCTCGACTACCGAAGATAAAGCTTGGCGTCGTACTTCTGTTACTGCCACTTCAACGCGTGAGGAACCAGGTAGTTGGCGGCGAAGTGGCCCATCGGCTAATGATCGTGGAGATTCATGGAGATCAAAAGATGCAGAAGATTCTGAACAGTCTTCAACGTCTTCACGAGGTCCTACTCGTATATTGAAATCGGAATCTACTGGATGGCGAGCTCGTTCTAAGCAACAGGCTGAATCTTCGACTATGGAAAGAACATCATCAGGGCGTCTCTGGACAGCAACTCTGCAAGATCAATTTGATGATAATGAAGATGATTCAAATTCTAATTTGGAAAATGCACCAACTGAATCAAGAGTAATCAATGAACCTGTGAAACAAACTTTTACAAATGAACCTGATGACGATGGATTTATACCAGTTAGCAAGGGCAAGAGACGTGGTTAAAAAATTTTTTTAAAAAAAGAAATATTTTTTAGCAAAGCTAAAATTAAACATTAAATTTTTAATTAATATCAATAAATACACATGCCTACAATAAATTATCGGACATCAACAATGTGTAAACAATGACTACTAGTATATCGTTATATGCTTGACTTAGTTATTGTATTAAAATTCGCAAATTAGCTTTTATTGTATTATTTGTTATATAAATTTTATTTTATTTAAAAAAGTAAAAAAAAAAACGTAGTACGTATGCTGGGTTAACACGGGTATTTTTTTTCGTATAATTAATTGGATTTATAATAAAATATATAAAATATATACATTTGAATATCAATATTTATTAAAGATAATAATTAATACTTATTTCAAATTTGTTACTTGTCATGTTAAAAATTTATTGTTTATAAAACATGATGTGACGGATATTAACATTTGATTTTTGACCAAGAATGTATGTTTAAAGTTCAGAAGTTCTAAAATTATACAATTCCAATTAATTAAAGATTATGTCAGGTACAAAACAAGTTTTCCCTTGATGACAGTACTAACTAGGCTAATGCATAGCATTGTGCGTCCGGAGCCTATGGTTGGTTTGTTTTTATTTTATTTTTTTTAACATCGTTATAAGTTTTCACCCTTGTGATACGAATTTTTGTAAACTGATTTGAATTCTTTTAGCAAGTTCTTGAAAGTTCGCGGCCAAAGATCTTCAAAACACTTGCCGCGTTTACTCATTTTAGTGCGATCTACTCGAAAATTTTATCCTCGCGTTTCTTAAAATATTATTCATAGTAATAGTAATAGTAATAATTGTAATAGTAATCGTAATAGTAATCGTAATAGTAATCGTAATAGTAATCGTAATAGTACTCGTAATAGTAATAATAATAGTACTACTAAAAATTTTTCTTTTAAAAAAATCATAAGAGAGGTATTAAAACCGAAAATTTTACTGCCGTGAGTACCCATTCTATGTTTATTAATCAATATTCTACTTTTAATTTTTTTGTGTCAGATTTTTACCGGACAGATGAATTGATAATCACTGTGTAAAAAGGCTGTTCGTAGCGAAGGAATTTGATGATCCTTTCTAAATCTATATTGATATCAAATAACATAATTATTTCTGGATTAGAATTTTATTCACTACGTACTATTCTAGGTTTTATTTAACTTATTAGGATGCATTATAGCCTAGAGGATCTAATTTCACTATTATTCCTTTTTATTAACCTTAATAAATTATCTGTCACAACTACTATAAACTACTATATACAAGACCCAAGTCTGTTTTATTTTACCCAATTTAAACCTTATAATTAGACCCGTGGGTTTATTTGTTCGGGTCTTTATATTTACCAAAACTTTATCTTATATAATAGGCTCTATTCTATGTTAATTGCTAGTAGCTTTTCAAATGCATTGCAAAATCAAATGATTGCTGTATTCCCGAAATAAGCTACCCATAAGACACATATCCATAAAATACAGTATGCAAAAACATCCAACTACTCACTCATAAAAACACCTATTTATTTGGAAAGACACTACTATCTGTAAAGATACTACTTTGCTATAAAGATGTCTACCTGCAAGAATACCCACCTGTTCACAAAGAAACCTATTTCCAAAGATGCTCACCTTGTAAAGACATCTGACTAATTACCTGCCCACTCACCTATCGTAACACTCAACTATTTATCTATTTATCAGTTATAAAAAAACTTTTATATTAGTTGTTTTTTTTTGTTTTTTTTTATTCTTTGACAAGCCTACTAGACACTTGTAAGTAAACAAATTCTATATTATAAAAAAATAAATCTAAGCTATAATACAGATAGCTTGATTTTAGTCTACCTGGTTATTATTTAGTTTTAAGTGTATCCTGTTATGCTACTTAATACTTAAACAGGTTTTGGTGGTAGCCTATTTAAAATCTATACCAAAAAGTTTTTTTCCTTTCATAATAAAGCCTAATATTTTTTCTTTACCAAAGATTCTATTACTTTATACTGCTTAAAAAATTTAACATATTTTTTTCTTTTACTTTTTTTTTTTTCTTCATTGGTAAAGTAGCAGTGTTAATTTTTTTCTATTTTCTTTCTTTTTGTAAAAAGCACCTGCACTAGTTTTTTTCTATTCTTTTAATATTATTTGTTATATTGTTCATTTTTTCTATAAAATAACTTTTTGGCATTATTCTTTTTAGACAATTTTATAAAACTATTTTAAAAGAAAGAGATTATTTGATTAATACAGTTTATAGCTTCTTTCTTAATTGCTAGCATACTTTCTACCTTGATAAAAACTTTATATTTGATAATATACTTCATTAAGCATTTTTTATTTCAAGAATTTCTGTGTATAAATTACTAAAAATTATGTTTTCAAGATCTTTTCTATAATACAGACTTTAAAACTTTTTTAATAGATGTTTCTAAGCTATTTTTAGCATAAATAACTGTATATTAAAACAAAATTTTTTTTGACTTTTATATTTAGCCAAATGTTTGAAGTTTTTAGTATAATTTCTATTACAAAGTACACAGTTTAAAGATTTGTTATATGTCTGATTTTTGGAATTTATAAGTAAAGCTAATTTTTTTTTAAACTTTAAAGCTAAATAACTTTTAATTTACTAGTCTGTTTTAAATAATTTTACTACCAAATGTTTAGCTCTTTGAGATGATTTCAACAAGCTCAAAATTATAAAAATCTAATTGCAAAATCACAAGAAAATATACTGTCAAATAAAGTAATGCATTCATATAATAAAACAATTAATTAAACTAATTGTTTCACTATACAGATATATCACCTTATTTAACAGTATATTTTTTCATTAGATTTTTATGATTTTGGGCTTGTTGGAATTGTCTCAAAAAGCTGAATATTTTAGTAATAAAATTGTTTAAAACAAACTAATAAATCAAAAATTATTTAGCTTTAAAGTTTTTAAAAAAATTAGCTTTACTTATAAATTCTAAAAATTGAAATATATATATATTTTTGGCTTCTTTTATTTAACTTTTCTATAACAGAAACTTTTCTGCAAGGCATTTAATAATAAAATTAGATTTTTTGCTTTTTTTCAAAAAGTTGCTTTGTATTTGAGCTTTTAAGATTTTTTGTTTAATATATTTGGTTATATTAGTATTATTTATTTCCTGGGGAGTAGAAATTATAATGGAGGTTACCGATGATCATAGTACATGGATGGCCCTTCGGGCCATCCACGTACTATGATCATCGGTAATCTCCGTTATAATTTTCCCACAGGAAATAAATAAGTAATCCCCAGGAGCGTGTCACTAGATGTTAATCGGACTACCTACAATTTTTTTACACG
>CAJVPY010005776.1:0-11133 GCA_910591965.1 Dentiscutata erythropus
GTTTGTAAGCTTCTTTGCTTCTTTATGTAAGTTTATTCGTTTTCTAACGTTTTCTTAGTTCTTAAAAATTATGCATTGTGATTGGTTAATTATCACGGAAACTCACGGGTAGATCTACAAAAATTGACCAATTAAATGAATGTCTTCCTATGACTAAGCCGGTAGCTCGTTTAACATTATTTTTTTTACAAGCTCAAAGCAGTGAATCATTTATAGATCCTATTCTGTACAAATTATATTTCATTGTCTTGAATATATTTAAAGTACAGAGCATAGTTTAGAATTCCAAGGCATAATTGCATTAGTTGGCAAATACTTGGCACAACGAAATTTTATTTGTAGCTATCTAAGCTAGTTTGTAAAGATAATTATTACTGTAGTTAAAAATACAGTATACCGATTTTTATTATATAATAATTTAGAAATCGTCAACCTAGAGCTTCGTAGTTGGGTTTGATTTTCATAGTAGTCTAAAAAATTATGATGAAATGTTTTTACACTGGAGGTTTATTAGGTTAAATAATTATGGCATTGGAGACATTATTGGATATATCAACTACTGTCAACTCTTTCCATAACGAACTGTTGGTTCTGGCTGTTAAAAAATGTTCGCTATATAAAATTACTATGTTTTTTAAAAAACCATACCTCTTTTTATACTTAACTAATATGGAATTCAAAAATTTTTAGTTATAAAAAGGTTCGGTATAAAGAAGGTTGACTGTACTATAGACGAAGAATTTGAATTATATTATTAATTAAATAAAGTTACCAGTAATAAATCATGAGCTTGTAAGCTAGTCGATGTTTCGAGTGTAGCAGTGTGCGTGGTTGTATAACAGTTCGTACATCAATTTTTGATATTCACTTTAGTCCTATTAGCCAATCAAATTCACAGAACGGTCTACAAAAATTAGCCAATCACAATATGTTTCACTGCACCTTCACTCCGGACAATAAGGTCACTTAAAAAGGGATCTTGTATAAGACTTTATCCTTTTTTTAATTCAACACTTTTCACTCAATTTTTTTAACTCAATTCTTTTCGCTCAATATTTTTTTTCTATACTCAACACCAATATACTAATGCAACAACAAGCAAGAAAAGCTTCAACAGCTGCACCAGCAAAAATTGTTAAAGATGCTACTACCGATTCCCTTTCCAACAGCCTTGAAGAACAAGAACAAAAAAATTTTACTAACAATTTGTATGTTTAATTTATAAAAAAGGTCTATATATTTTGTCGTTATTGGAATTATTTATTAGAATATTACCTTTCTGTTCCTTCACGTATTAAACTACCAGATAGTATGTACAGAGTTTATTTATAAAAAGGTCTACATATGTTATTAGAATTGTTTATTAAAATATTACCTTTGTTCCTTCATTTGCGTATTAAACTACCAGTCGGTATGTATATTAATAAAAAGAGTACATATTTATCGTTATTAAGATTGTTCATTAAAATAACAACCTTTCTGTTTCTTCACTTACGTATTAAACCACCAGGCCTTATTATCGGCATCGGTATGTATAGAGTTTATTTATATTTTATCGTTATTGGAATTATTTATTAAAATATTATCTTTCTGTCTTCGTTTACGTATTAAACTACTAGATCGTATGTAGAGTTTATTTATAAAAAAAAGGTCTACATATCTTATTACCATTAGGATTGTCTATTAAAATATTACCTTTCTGTTCCTTCACTTACATATAAACAACCAGGAAGTATGTATAAAGGTTTATTTATAAAAAAGACCCACGTATTTTATTGTTATTAGAATTATTCATTAAAATATTACCTTCCTGTTCCTTCATTTACGTATTAAACTACCAGTTCGTATGTATTATTTTATAAAAAGGTCTACATATTTTATCATTATTAGAATTGTGTATTAAAATAATTGCCTTTGTATTCCTTCACTTACATACTAAACTACCAGGAAGTATGTATAGAGTTTATTTATAAAAAAGGTTTTATCGTTATTAGAATTATTTATTAAAATATCTTTCTGTTCCTTCGCTTACGTATTAAACTATCAGAAAGTATGTATGCAGTTTATTTATAAAAAAGTCTACATATTTATCGTTAATAGAATTGTTTACTAAAATATTACCTTTCTGTTCCTTCGCTTACGTATTAAATTACCAGGAAGTATCAGTATGTAAAGAGTTTATTTATAAAAAGGCATATTTTATCGTCATTTATTAAAATACCTTTCTGTTCTTTCACTTACGTATTAAACCACCAGGATGTATGTATAAAGTTTACTTATAAAAAAGGTCTACATATTTTATCGTTGTAGAATTTTTATCGTTGTAGAATTGTTTATTAAAATATTACCTTTCTGTTCTTTCACTTACGTATTATTACCAGAGAGTATGTATAAAGTTTATTTATAAAAAAGTATACATATTTTTCATTATTGGAATTATTTATTAAAATATTACCTTTCTGTTCTTTCACTTACGTATTAAACTACCAGGGAGTATGTATAGAATTTATTTATAAAAAGGTCTACATATTCTATCGCTATTAGAATCGGTTATTAAATTATTACTTTTCCATTCCTTCACTTACGTATTAAACTACCAGTTCGTATGTATAGAATTTATTTATAAAAAGGTCTACATATTTTATCGCTATTAGAATCGGTTATTAAAATATTACCTTTCTGTTCCTTCATTTACTTATTAAACACCAGGATGTATGTATAGAGTTTATTTACAAAAAGGTCTACATATTTTTCGTTATTGGAATTATTTATTAAAATATTACCTTTCTGTTCTTTCACTTACGTATTAAACTACCAGGGTGTATGTATATAAAAAGGTCTACGTATTTATAGTTATTAGAATTATTTATTAAAATATTACCTTTCTGTTCTTTCACTTACGTATTAAACTACCAGTCCGTATGTATAGAGTTTATTTACAAAAAGGTCTACATATTTTATCGCTATTAGAATCGGTTATTAAATTATTACTTTTCCATTCCTTCATTTACGTATTAAACACCAGTTTGTATGTATAGAGTTTATTTATAAAAAGGCCTACATGTTTTATCGTTGTTAGAATTGTTTATTAAAATATTACTTTTCCATTCCTTCACTTACGTTTAAACTACCAGTTCGTATGTATAGCTGATAGTGTTTATTTTAAAAAAGGTCTACATATTTATCGTTATTAGAATTATTTATTAAAATATTACTTTTCGTTCCTTCACTTACGTATTGAACCACCAGTAGGTTTAATTATAAAAAAGGTCTTCATATTTATTTTTATTAGAATCGGTCATTAAATATTACTTTTCTATTCCTTCGCTTACGTATCAAACTACCAGGGAGTATGGCAGTTCGTACGTATAATGTTTATTTATAAAAAAGGTCTATGTATTTTATCGTTATTAGAGCTGTTTATTAAAATATTATCTTTCTTTTCCTTCACTTACGTATTAAACTACCAGAGAGTATGTATAGAAATTTATAAAAAGTCTACATGTTTATTGTCTCTGTCTTACTTTTCTGTTCCTTCACTTACATATTAGACGGTATGTATAGAAGTTCTGTAACGGAATTTTTTTACAGTATAGTAAATCAGAAATAACAATACAAAATTATCACGTCATCTAAACCATATGCTACAGTAAATCAGAAATAATGATAACTCCGATGCAAACTGACTCAACACCATATGCTGTGTTTCAGTGTAATAACCCGTAAGTTCTGTAACGGAATTTTTTTTCACAGTACAGCAAATCGAGAAATATTATTAAATTTCAATACAAACCTACTCAACATGTCATCTAAACCAAATTGAGCAAGTGATAACCCTGACATGGATGAATCTAAGCTAACTCAATTCGATGTGAAAGAATATAAAGAAATTTCCGATGAAGGTTGATATCCTCATGCCGCTGTTTTTTTTATTAGTAATAGCTTTTCTCAAAGTTGCTTTTTTTTTTTTTTTATAGCTGTTAGTGCTGACCTTGATGTGAATGTTGATGGATTCGATATTTTTAGTCACATGCTGTTTCTTAAACCTTCTACGATTATTGACAATGGTAACTTACAGCATTTTATTTTATTTTTTATTTTCCTGGATTGACACTAATAATACAACTATTTTAGAATTTGTATCTATTCGCTCAACAATCTCACCTGGTACATCAGCTACCTCGCATAATGAAGTTAAAAGGCTTATCACATTGTTAGAAAAACATAAAAATGATATTGAAAATATACTAAGCCCTAAACAAGTGTATGCTATAGGCCCTGATTTTCTGCAAGGTTGTACTATACCGCATATTGCCTGCTGGGTTAATGGGGCTCTCATTAATGAAGATATTGAAAGGCTTTCAAATATATTTGATAATGAATTTGAAATTGTTGTGATACATCTGGATACAGAATACAGCAATAGTTTCAGCTATAAAACACAACAATCAGGCGATAAAAATGAATCTAAAGGCAAAAGGAATGGGGATGACAGCGGGCAAAATGATTATAACAGAAATAATAAAGAAAATAATCATGAAGACAAAGGATCAAATGAAAAAAATAGCGGTGAGGCGAATGAAAAAAATGGTGACGAAGGCAATAGAAGAAACGGCGAGAGAAGCAGCAAAAAAAGTGATGATGATGGATATGAAGGTTCTAGCGAAGACGACAATAATAAGTATCTTTCTGTTGCCTCTACGGCAACAGCCAAAGTTGCGGGCACGAATTCAGAAATTGAACAAGATTTCAGCATAAATGCTCGCGTCTGGGCAAATATTTCTAATAAACATAATGGGCAGAGTATTAAGTTCGAGGTTTTTTTATTCGATTGTAGAACGGGTGAGCCGCTCAGTAGTCAATGGAAATTACTTAAAGGGAAAGCTACTGCCTATATTTTTGATTCTATTGAAATTAGTGTTTCTCCAGATCCAAGAAAAGTTGGTGCGATTATGCCAAAGGATGCTTACGAACCATTACTACCCAACCAAGAGACTGAACGTTCAAAAGGTAAAGAGACAAGCAAAAGTTTAGGTGGTAAAGTTGGATGTGAGATTGGAACGACATCTAAGTTTGTAGCCGAAGCGAATCTTAATTGTAGCGCAAAGAATACCCATAATAACAAATCAGTAACAAGTGAATGGAATTTAAAGACTATAGGAAACAACAAATCTGGAATTTGCTGGTCATATAAATATACTGCTGATGAAAATGCCAGTTATAGATTTGACTTTCCATGCAACAGTCATCATCGTGGCGAATGGGTTATCGAAAATATGGTTGGATTTCGTATCGTTATTAAGCAAGTATTGCGTTACGTATTAATTAAAGGTGATACTAAGAATAAAAAGGTAATAAATATAGCACAATGCCCTAAAATGGCTCATACACTCGAAATATACTTCAAAACTATTAAAAATTTTAATGATGATTTTGCTGCACTCAGAAAGTGGCATTTCAAACAGGAAGATCTTACTGTTACCCTAAAAGATATTAAGGATGTAAATTTGGTTGCAAATGACACTCAAAATGATTCAAAACTTATGGATATAGACCGGGGGTTTATGGAAATCGATCAAATTTAAAGTTTGGACCATATAACATGTATATGTCTCGAAGTTATATTCAAAACAAAGACCAATTATTATATATCCCTTAAACTGTTTCTCCTACAAATTTTCCCTGAAATTTTTTTAAAAATTTTATTTTTAAAATAAAATCTTAAATATTAATTTTAGCTATATACTTTCTAAATAAAAAATGTTTTTTCTAATAACTTTATTAAGAAATTTTTTTAAATTTATTAAAAAACATAGGAGTAATAAAATCTTTAAGTTTTTATTTTGAACTTTTTACTATAAGATTTTTCTTTAAATTTTTAAAATTTTATATGTTTTTATTAATGATAAATTTTTTTACTTCTAATATAAGTCTAAGGACTTAATTAGACATTGCATGCTGTGATGTGCTTATACATTGCCTTTTAACAATTGACCAATTAAATTTGAAGATCAGGTGTAATATGCAAATTAATTTTGTGTAGCAAAAATAAAGAAACTTTTTAAAATTTTGAAATAGCTCAAAATGCTGTCTATGAAATTGCCTTTTGAGCTCTAACAAAAAAAATTCCTCACAAAATTTTGGTATATACTATATTCTACTCTAACTGCTAACCACTAACTCTAACCCTAACCCAATCTAGTATCAATTTTTTGGCATATATAAATTTATTGTTACACATATTTACAAATTATAATATGACAGGGTGAAACCCGCAATGCCTGCTAGTAAAATCTGCGTTGATTGGTTAATTTATGTAAAATCCGCATTGATCAGTTATTTTATGTAAAACCTGAAATAGATATGTAAAACCTGATATTTGTAGAGTGAAACTCGCGATCAAAATAAAGAATTTTTTAAAACTTGAGTGAAGATATTTTGACAACTACCTGATTAAATTTTATAAAAATTTTTTATTTAAATTCTATGAATTCCAAGAATTCAAATAAAAGAATTTTCATCAAATTTGGTCATGAGGTTGTCAAGATATTTTCGCTCAAAGTTTTAACAAAATCAAAACATCTAGGCTGTGCCAAATTTTTTCTAAACTTTGAGCGAAGATATCACGACAACTACATGACCAAATTTTTTTATTTGAATTCTATATATTCATAGAATTCAGATAAAAAACTTTAATCGAATTTTACCAAGTGATTGTCAAGATATCCTCACTCTAAGTTTTGAAAAAAATTTGGTGCAGCTTCTATTTTGATAGACGGTTTGATTTTTCTAAAACTTTGAACGAAAATATCTCAACAACGACCTTACCAAATCTGATTAATTTTTTTTTTATTGAATTCTATGGATTATAGAATTCAAATAAAAAAAAAATTATAAAATTTGTCAGGTGGTTGTCGAGATATCTTCGTTCAAAGTTTTAACAAAATCAAAACATCTATCAAATAAAAGCTGCACTAAATTTTCTAAAACTTTAACGAAGGTATCTCGACAATTACCTAATCAAATTCGATGAAGATTTTTTTATTTGAATTCTATGCATTCATAGAATTTAAATAAAAAATTTTCAGCGAATTTGGTCAGGTTGATGTCAAAATATCTTTGCTCAAAATTTTAGAAAAAATTTGATATAGTTTTTATTTCCTAAAACTTTGAATTATGATATCTCGACAATTGCCAACAAATTCGATGAAAATTTTTTTATTTGAATTCTGTAGATTCAAAGAATTCAAATAAAAAATATTTCATTGAATTTGATCAAGTGATTGTCGAGGTAACTTCACCCAATCTTTAGAAAATTTGGTGCAGCTTTTATTTTGATAGACATTTTGATTTTGTTAAAACTTTGAGCGAAGATATATCGACAACCACCTGACCAAATTCGGTGAAAATTTTTTTATTTGAATTTAATAATCCATAAAATTCAAATAAAAAAACTTTCATTGAATTTGGTAAGGTCATTGTTAAGATATTTTCATTCAAAGTTTTAGAAAAATCAAACTGTCTATCAAAATATAAGCTATGCCAAATTTTTTCTAAAATTTGAGCGAAGATACCCCGACAACCACTTGATCAAATTCAATAAAATATTTTTACTTGAATTCTATAAATCTATTGAATTGAAATAAAAAAATTTTTATCAAATTTGGTTAGGCAGTTGTTGAGATATCTTTGCTCAAAGGTTTAGAAAAAATTTGGCATAGCCTTTATTCTGATAGACATTTTGATTTTGTTAAAACTTTGAGTGAAGATATCTTAACAACCAAATTCGATGAAAATTTTTTTATTTGAATTCTATGAATTCATAGAATTTAAATATAAAAAAATATATATAATTTGATCAGTTGGTTGTCAAAATATTTTTGCTCAAGTTTTAAAATATTCTTTATTTTGATCACGAGTTTTACGCTATAAATATCAGGTTTTATATATCCATCTTAGGTTTTACATAAATTAACTAGTTAACACAGATTTTACTAGCAGGCGTCGCAGATTTCACCCTGTCATATTATAATTTAAATATACATGTGATAAATTAGCACATCGCATAGTGCGATGTATATATTTTTTCTAAGTCTAAATTTTTAAAAATAAATTATAAAAGTTGTAATAACAAAAGTTGTCATTCTTTATTTAAACTACAATTTCAAATGATTGTAAATTTTTTTTTTAACTAAAATTTTTTTTAAGTTTTATCTATTTTTAGCCTATAAGTTAAATTTTTTATCTTGTAGTTTAAATATAAATTTTGCAAAAACATAATCCTTATTTTTATTTTTTATTTAAAAAAAATTTTAATTTTAATTTTTTTTTTTTAAATTTGGCAGTCATGCCAAAACTTTATTAGGCCTAAATTAACAAACTATACTATCAACTAATTTTACCAAAACAATTGCTTTGGTCACCTAAGTTACAAGTTTTGGCTAACTTGATTGCATCAAATGTGTACCTATATTTGATCTGCTATAGTAGAATTTTATCTCTTTACTTATCTCTTCTGCTATCAAAGAAAATAAATAGATTACCAAATAGCATCTACAAGCGTGTCATGACTGCTAATTCCCTTAAGACCCTTCTTTTCTTAATATTCAAGCAAGAGGATTTTATAATCCTTGTTTAAAGAATGACAAGTATATAAAAAAACTAACCTAAAAAAAAAGAAAGTAAAAAAAAGTGAGAAATACTACAAAACCTGAATATAATCCAAATACAAAAATAAAAAATAAAACAAAAAATATAAAAAAAAAAAAAGGCAAAAAGAAAAAAGAAAGATATAAATACACTATTTTTAAAAAAACGAACTTCTGATTGTTGTACTTGTGTATGGCATATAAAAATTATTTAATACTCTGTAAAACAATCCCCACCTTTGCTCTACTTTCATATTAAAATAGTTTTTATTGTGGGAATATGAAATTTTTCCTATTTATCTTACGGATCCACTATGTGTTATTTACCATAATTCGTGCATGTAAAATGTAACTTCCTCATAACTTACTATTTCCAATTTGGTTACATAAGCAATATTGGTCCTTTGTAGGTGGTACGGCAAAATTCCCACATTTTGAAAAAAATTTCAAAACAAACATCAAAAAACTTGGCAGAAATATGATAAAGTGGTTTTTGAGAACAGATACTTCAAAATTTCTAAAGAAATGTTTTAAGAAATTCATTTGTTGTTTCTTTTCTATTATATTGCCTATGCTTTATTTTGTCAATGATATGGCCTCACTATATCAGAGTCACTATTTTCTCCTAAAATTTTGTATACAAGGGCATTATCTGTATACTAATACTTTTGGTTTGAATGTCAAATATGCTAAAGGAGTCTCCATAATGCTAGTTGACCTTTACAAGAACTGCTGCATAGTGCCTTCTAACCTTTTCTAACAAAATTTTTGTTTTTGTTTAGTGAGAAAATTTGGTACAAGTGATTGTCAGAGAGTTGCTAAAAGATATTAAAAAAAAAATTTTAATTAAATATATTAAATTTTTTAAAAAAATAAATCAGAAGTATTTTTATAGTAAAATTTAAAGCAAATTTGCTTTAAATTTTAAACAAATTAAGAGATAAAGTATATATTGTTTAGAGGCATCTATAAATAATATTATATACCTCTATATAGTAGCTTTTGACTCTCTTTAGACTATATAAAATTTTTTTTCAAAACTTTATATTTATATATAAAATTTTACAAAATCTCGTCTAACTCATAACATAGTAATCCAATAAGAATAATTCTAGTATCAATCAATTTGTCTTGATAGAACGAATCTAATGATATTAAATTTATTTAATTTGAATCACTGGATCAAAAAATATCAGCAAAAAGCTATTGATTTTATAGTAATTTTATATAAAAAAATATAAGGGGGTATCCATATATAACATTATGTACCCTACATAGTAGCTCTTGACCCTCCTAGACTATATAAAAAAATTTTAAAAATTTATATATTTATATATATAATTTTACAAAAACTTGGATATATTATGATCTAGTGATCCAATCAGGATGATTTTGGTACTATTTGATTCGTCTCAGTGAGATGAATCAAATGGTACCAAAATCATTTTATTTGGACTACTATATAACGTTTTATTAATGAAATACTATTGATTTTATAGTAATTTTATAAGAAAATATAATAACCAATAGTATTTCATTAATAAACCATGATCCAGTAATCCAAATTAAATGATTTTGGTACCATTCGACTCCTCTCCTCAAGACGATTCAAATTGTACCAAAACCATCCAATTCGGACCACTGGATCAAATTTTAGACAAATTTTTATAAAAAAATTGCATTATATTTTAGGTGATCCCCCAAATATTGGAAAATCATTATATTTTGGGGGACCTCCTCCCCTCTCAAGCATAATATTATTTATGGATGCCCCTAACCAATAGTCTTTTGTGATTATCTCATGATCTAAAAATCAAAATTAGATAAAATTATTACTATTGAATTCGTCTTATTAAAACAAATTGAATAGTACTAAAATTATTCAATTTTGAACACTGGATTGAGTTTTAGCCAAATTTTTATAAAAAAATTAATTATTTTTTTAACCCTTTCTATCCTATTAAAAAAATGTTATTTTTGTTTAACCCACCCCCTCTTGTATAACATTATTTATAAATACCCTCTTATGTAATTTATATACAGAGTTCTGGAGTTTTTCAATAATTAATTATCTATTTTTTTAATTTGTAATTTTATTTAACATGTTATATTCTTTCTTATTGGTTTTATCTTTGCTTACAACTCTCTATATTTCTTTTTAATTAAAGTACAGTGGCCTACTATATTATTGTAGACACTATTTAAAAATTTATACAAAGCTAGATATTTAAGACATTAGGCTAAAATTAAATTATTAATTATTTTTTTTTTTTTTTTTTTTTATATTGCCAACATAGAAACTTTTTTATTTTTATTTTTAAGGCTTTCCTCTAACATATATACAGTTTCTAATTACATTTGTGCTACTATTACTAGTCATCCAATGTGGCATTATACTCCTTATTTTTTTATATTACTTTTCCATTAACTATTTCAAGCCAACTTCAAGCTAGGATCGGTTGGAGCAACCTACCATTACATGTCC
>CAJVPY010005777.1:0-11130 GCA_910591965.1 Dentiscutata erythropus
TTCGTATCTCATGCCACCTTTTGGGGTGCTGCTATAACACAATCCGTATCTCAAGCCCAACCTTCCTAATTAGTCGCCCATTATATACTCCTTGCCCTTGCAGAGTTCACAACAACCACAGTATCCGCAATCCAGCCGTCTCCTTACCCGGAAGCTTCGTCAGTCCCTCTTGCAGTTCCAGCCGGCAACCCGAAAAGGTTGGTCTGCTCAGGCTTTAGGTGCCTGAAAGACACACTCCTTTTGGTTCATACTTTCAGAGTGTATGCCCTTTTCCTCCGGTGCGTCTAAACTGGCAGTTCAGCTGGTGTGTCCCCCTACTAAAGGACCTGGTTCTATAGTTCTCCAATCTCAGGTTCTGGTTCAAATTTAGCCTTTCATGTGATACCGTCGAAGATCACTGCTACTCCCCAACTCGGGACTTGCCAAGCAGGTTCCAGAATCTTCTCATTCCTCGGTGTTATCAACACTACCGGGACATCATATATCCGCTCGGCAGTACACAGATGCCCGACAGTGACAACTTTCCAATACAGAGCATTGGTATGACCCGAAGTTATAGATTAATCTAAGCCCCAACTTTAATGAAGATCCGTTACCATAACGCAAGCCTATTTTTCAAACTTTCGTCGTCTGTGGGATTTGAACCCTAGACTTGCTACTTGGAGAGGGTAACGACTTGACCACTTCACTAAGCTACCACACCCCTTCTTGTACTGATACTTGAATGCAGACTCATGTTATTGTACTTAATTAGAGCTCAATATGATAGAATACATTAACTCATAGTTTATTTCACAAAGTGGAAGATATCAATACTATTTACAATAGCAAATGCAATAACAAAATATCCAGAAATAGTAAATTTTAAAAGTCTTTAGAACAAATATATAGAGCACCATTTTTCAAAACTAGTAGTAAGACTAAATACAGTACAAGTGGGCTATTAGAAAAATTAACAGTAATAAGGTTAAAACAAGAACAGATTCAACTAAATATATTTTAACAAATTACAAGCTTCTTGAGAAAAAAAAAAATTAAAGTCTGCCTTAGTTTGACGATTATCTGGACTATATTTTCTGAAAATCTTTTTAACTAAAAAATAGTAACGTACTGCAAGAAAAATGTAAGATATGAGAAAAGGGCGTAAGAAGAACTACACTTGTTATTTAGAGGTAGTTCTTATATGCTACCTGCTAACAAGCTTAAAGTTTATTACTTATGGCAGCACAGCACTTGTTGTTTAGAGATAGTTCTTATATGCTATTTGCCAACAAGCCTAGAGTTAATCACTTATCAAAAAACTGAGTACTGTGCAAACTTGTAGAACACCTGTTGATGTCTTTAAAACTCACACTTATTTGAATAAGTGCTAGTGGTCTCTTTTGTATTTTTCACTTTTTGCTATTATCACCAAAAATTTTGACAAAAAAGTGGGCATTTTAGCTCATCCCTCCAAAAGATCGGCATTGTTTACACCTATCTAATTTGGACAAACTTAGTAGAATGCAACTATGTATTTGTTTTGTTTATCAATATGGTGCTACAGTACGAGAAAGAGATCGTCACCTTCGTTTAAAAAATACCTGAGTTGAGTCGGTGCCCAGAACAAGTCCCAAAGCTAAACTGAAAGTTTTACAATCGAGATATAGTAATTAGTTGCAATTATTATATAATTTTTATTTTTATGTCTGGTACAGACTATAATAGTGTGTCATGGCTACTTTTTTTTTTTTTTGCTTTTTTCATCTTTGTTCATTTATGTTAGACTATTTTAGAAATTTTAGCTTGGTTTTTGTTTTTTTTATCACTATGAAGTGTTTTGTTTCTAAAATGTTTATATCTTTCATAAACATGGCTTTACATTTTTACTTTTATATATGAATAAGAGTTTTATTTGTGTTGTTGGGCTTAGGTGAAAGAAGTCTGAAAAAAGAGGAGGTAGTCATGACGGGCGGCAAGGTTCACTGTTAAGAGCCAGGTCATATCCAAGTGCAGAAGGGTCCAAAAGAAAGGAAATCTTGCTATAGCAGGTCAAACATAGATACCAATTGGAGTAACCGAGTTAGTTTTAACTTGTAATTTAGGTAAACATTAGGTTTAATACTATGGCGCTTGTCATTTAGAGATAGTTCTCATATGCTATCTGTCAACAAGTTAAGAGTTTATCACTTACCTTTTTAAATACAACTTAGTGTAAAATTTTACAAGTTTAGAAGACTCGTACAAAGCCTAATAAAGTTAAAGCATGACTGCTGAATTTTTTTAAAAAAAAAAAAAACTAAAAATAAGAAACTTGAATATACAAATCTTGCAACAAGTAAAATCATTAAATTTATAATAGAAGAAAGTGAATTTACAAAAAGTTAGAATCTAAACTTTTCTCAAATAACAAATAATATTAAAATTGCAAGAATCTTAGAGAAAGGCTAGCTTTTTTATAAAGAAATAAATGCAAGTAAAATGAAAATATAGTTATTATTGCAGCTTTTGACAGTAGATAGAAAGATAATGTATATATGAAAACAAATAAAACTGGCAAATAGTTTTGATCTAAGTGAGAAAAAACAAGATGTTTAATGTGCTAGAGAATAAAATAATCAAGGATTTAACAACAAAAAAAGTTAAACTGATATACAAATCATCCAAATACACCCAAAATAATAACAGAAGTAGTTAAGAAGAATAAAAAATCTAAAGGATGAGTTATATAGAAAGATAAAGATTATGAATATATCAGAGTTGAGAAGATTAAAGAAAAAGAAAAAAAATATGCCAAGATAGATAATTATATAGAGACAGAAAAGCCACAACTAGTCATAGGTCAAAAATATTAGAGTGTGTCAAAAACCAAGCATCTCTAATAATAAAGTATAAAAAACTAAAAGATATATTAAACTTAGTACAAAAAACTGAAAACAGCTTACAAATGATCTTTAGTATACATTCTTTAGAAAAAGCTACAAGTAAAGATATAAAGAGAACAATAATAACTGTGAGAGAGCTACAAAAAGCTAAGAGGAAAGTAATACCATTAGAAATTATATTTGATAAATAGAGCAGTTGAAAATAGAATATTTAAAAATAGATTAGTAAAAATTTTAGAGCAAAATAAAAAAGTAGATAGGCTTTTGTTTTATGCAAATAGCTCATTTGAGACATCAAAGTGTAGTAGAAAAATGGTTATGGGCTGTGAAATAATACAAATATCAGAAGAATGACAGATTTTACATCAAATAGCATGTGGTACTAAGATGTGATTTTTGTTGACAAAAGCAGAGTTAGTAGCAATATTGGTAGCACTATTAGTAATCTCTAATGAAAAGAAATAAAGATAAGAACAAATAGCAATTCAGCTATATTTGCAATCAAGAAAGAGCTAAAAGCAGATAAAGCAAGGCAATAGCTTAAGCCCAAAAATAGAATTTGATTGTAACAATAATTGAAACAGTTAAAACAAAGCAATTAACTCTGCACTTTAAAAAATTAAGAGTTACTTTGAAGGTATTTTTAATGATTTGGCAAATTTCAAAGCCAAAGAAAATGCATGTTTTACAAAGCTTCTAAATCCTAAAACACTAAATACAAAAGAATTTAAACTAAAATATAAGTGGGAAAATGAAGTTGTAAAAAAGCCAATATATTCTTTTATTAAAATGTTTGGAAAAGTTATAAATAGAGTGAAATGGACTTTTGCACATAACAGTCAAGAAAAATAACTCTTTAGTATTAGCCAATTTTTACAAAATTTTAGAGAGTGAAACTAAGCAGCAAGATTATATATATATATCAAACACTATATAGCTTATTGAAGTAAAATCTATAAACAATGTTTTACTAGTATTTGAAAAGCTTAATCAGAGAAAACCAGATACATATAAAACCAATAAATGTATTATATACAAAAAGAAAACAAAAATATAAAATATCTGGTAAGTTGTAATTGATTAATAAATTTAATATAAGATATAGAAGAACAAGAAGTAAAGCTAATTCTTAAAGAAATAAAAAAAAACACAAAATGTAAATGAAAAAAAAGAGATCTTAGTCATAATTGGAAAAAAGTCTAGTCGAAGAGTTATAAAAAGAGAGAGATAGATAAGAGATCTGATCATAAAAGAAGACTTTAACAAAATATAGCTTTGTTTTGTATCTAACAAACAACCAAGAGACTTTATAGTAAGCTTTTGAAAAAGATAAATGAAAAACAATTATAAAAAGATTTGGGTTGAAAGATATAAATTAGTACAGGAATGAGAGAAAAAAATGGTATAATGTGAAAAAAAAAGCAAAAATATAGTACAAGTACCAAGAAGAAACAAAAAAAAAAGAAGAAACTTATAGACAAGATTTGGGAAAAAAAAAATAAATAAAAATACTAAATTGAAATAAAAAGTAGTTTTGGAGTTAGTTAAAAAGGAATGGTAGAAAACTAATTAGTAGTTTTGAAAGACTATAAAAACTATCTGAGGATATATTGATAAACCTATTGGCAGAATAAATCAGTATAAAAATAAATCTTACTATAGCAGATTGCATATAGGTATTCTTTGAATAACTGGGTAAACTATTATTTGTAAATTAGATATTAGAGAGAATAGCTTTCTGAAAAATTTAATATTTCAAAGTATAATATTATTATACCTAATAAAGTAAAGACAAAATTGCTGAATTTAAAAAAAAAAATTAATAATTCTAAATAAAAGTAACTAGAATAATTAAAGTATTTAATATAACTATAAAAGCAATTATAAAAGTAATCAAAGTTGTTAAAATAATAAAAATAATCAAACTAATTAAAATAATAAAAAAAATCAAAAGTAATAATAATATTTAAGTCTAGTTTTCAAAATTCTTGGTTTATTAAATTTAAATAGCTTCAATATAATAAAGTTTTTTAATGAATGTTTTAAAATATTGCAAATATTATAAAAAACAAATATAGTATAAAATAAAATTAGAGAATGCCTATTTTCACTATGATAATTTGCTATTTTCACCATGGGTTATACAAAATTTTCTATTTTTAATATTTATATAGTAAAAGTTAGTTTTTTAAAAATTAAAGAAGTTTTTAATAAGTAAACCTTTCTTTGTGGTTAGATCATTAAAATCGGCTTGGTGGATCCCAAGATATTTGAGGTTAAAGGCGCAAAACATAAAATCTACAAATTCACTATTACACAAAGTATTATAGTCTATAATACTTATGTTTGTGTCTTTAAACCCAAATATCTTGGGATGCACCAGGCCAATTTTAATAATTTAACCACTATTAGAATCAGAAAAATTTTCTCTACAACTTTACTTGAAGCTGGAAGAAATGTTTACTTATTAAAAACTTCTTTAATTTTTAAAAAACTAACTTTAGCTTTAATTATTTTAATTTTAACCCTAAAGATAATAAGTAAATCTTTCTTTGAGCTCTAAATAAAGTTGTAGAAGAGACTTTTCTGGTTCTAATGATGGTTAGATTATTAAAATCGGCCTGGTGAATCCCAAGATATTTGGGGTTAAAGGCGCAAATATAAGTATTATAAACCATAATACTTTGTGTAATATTGAATTTGTAGATCTTTATGTTTGCACCTTTAACCTCAAATATTTTGGGATCCACCAAGCCAATTTTGATGATCTAATGTTTACTTATTAGTTTTAGAGTTTGGGTTAGGATTAAAGGTTAGGGTTAGGGTTAGGGTTAGAGTTAAGGTTAGAGTTAGTGTTAAGGTTATAAGTTTTTTATATTATTATCTAAAAATAGAAAATCTTGTATAACCATGATTGAAATAGTAGCTCCCTAAAATTATTACTATTTATATAATATTTTCATTATAAAATCTATAAATTTTGAGTAAAAAAATCCTGTTAAAAACATATCTTTAAATTAACATATAGGTGCAATAAACTTGATACTATTAAAAAATTAAAAAATAAAGAATCAAAACAACCTATACAAAAAAACAATAACTATATAGTTAAAATTTTAAAAATTGTATATATACTTATAAGTTAAGATATATTATACTTTCTTATTTTATTCAATTGTCTTATAAATTGGAGTAATTATTTATTATAGATGGTTTAATTATTTATGAAAATGAAGTATCTAATTGTGAGTTTGTATTTTTATATCAAATATAATCAAAGCTAAAATAAGAAAATAAATTAGAAAACTATATTTTTCAGTATTATAATTAATAAGAGTATGAATATTTATATAAACAAGCATATAGATATTTATATAATATTGTTACAAGTGAGATGGCCTTCTTAATTTACTACCTGCAACATAGCACATAGTGACAGAGATCTCTAAAACAACAAGGCGAAATATAAAGTGATGTGGAAGTGGAATATTTCCTCACTAGAGCAGTTTGGTATATTTATTAAAAGCATAGAGACATAGTTTACTTTAGGGCAAAAATATGTTTATTTATTTATAATACAATATCTAGATACAAAGCTATCTACAGATATCTATTCATAGAATCCTAATATTTAGAACATTGCAGGAAACAAATTCTCCAGTACAAGAAGAGTAAAAGCTAGGGTTTATATAGCTTTTACAATATATATAAAAGATATAAAAAGTACTAAACATATAAAAGGTATAAAAGGTAAAAAGGTATAAAAAGTATAAAAAGTATAAAAAGTATAAAAGGTACAAAAAGTATTAAAGGTACAAAAGGTATAAAAAGTACAAAAGGTATGAAAAGTACAAAAGGTATAAAAGTTACAAAAAGTATTATCTAGCTAACCGATAGTTCATTTGTTATATATTGTAGCTTGTTTTGATTGTTACAATCTTCTGGATCTAATAGAGATAAAATTTCTAATATGTTCTATAATGTTAACATGTTCTATAACAATATATTCAAATAGCTTAGAAAATATCAAAACACATTTTATACAATTGCTTGCACTTAATCAAAGTGATATAGCAATAATAACAACTAAATTAATTAAACCATTTCAAAATTATAGTAAGTATTATAAATTTTTTTTTTTTTTTTGGTATTAAGGTAAGGCCTTGCTTATATCTTTATTAATTATTAATTTATATAAGTAATTACATATTAACTATATAAAAACTTAATTTGTATATTAGCAAATAAATATAAATTATATGCAAGAATAAAAGCTCAAACTAAAAGCTTTAACTAAAGCTCAAACTAATTATCTGTGATCTAAACCTACTAGAGCGGCCAAGACTCACCTAGATTTGAAAACTTTATACAAATCTAGGTGAGTCCTGAATAAGTATAAAGTTTCATAGAGATTTTATAAGATATGTAAGATATAGTTTTTTGTAATATAAATAAGTATAGTATTTTTAAAGAAGTTTTGAGTATGTAAGTTGAAATTATAAAAGTTAATATAGAAATAATTGTAATAAAGTTAAAAAGAAAGATAAAAGTAAATAATATTGTTAGATAAAAGTTGAATATTCAGTTATAGTTGGTAATACTTCCTCAGTACACCGGGCCTAGCATGCTACTAGTAATAATCAAATACACAGCCCTGCAGTACTGTATGTTATAACTATAGTACTACAATGACAAGGTTATGAAAATCATTTTTGTACAATTTAAGAGGGATAAGATTTGCTAATTAGTTGCTTTATTTGGCTTTGTATTGATTTGTTAGAGAATTTTGAGTTGTACAATATATATTGGTTTTAGGTTTAAAGTTTGTAAAGAGTTTTGTTAAAGTTTTTAATGAAATAAGCTATTTTCATAGAGAAGCTTTAAGTGAAGTTTACTACCAAGGGAAGTAAAGAGTTCACTTGAAAATAAAGTTGTAGAGTTAACACAAGAGAAGAAAGTTCTTTTGTCTCAGAATGAAGTTGCAGAAGGTACAAGCAAGATTTTAGTTGAAAGAGCCAAGGAGCTTTATCCATATGAGATTTATGAAATTGGATTTACAAAAGTAGAAAAGTATGTATTTAAATTAATATATGTTAGTTTATAATAAAATTGTATTTTTAAAATAACTAAGAAAGAATAATATAGTTTATGAAGTAAAAAGGATAATGTAAAGAAAAGATTGAATAAAATTAATAATTGTATATATGAGCAAGAATTATAACAAGATTCTGAAGATTATGTTTTAAGTTTTTTGCATGATCAAAAAGAAATTTTTTACTAAGGTTAAAGCAAATAAGAATATTACAATGAGTAGAAAGTTTTGGTAAAATTGATAATAGTAAAAGTATAGTAGAGAATAGTTAGAATATAAAATATGTAGAAGTTAAAAAAAAAGAATATTTAAAGTAAAAATAAAGGAGAAATTAATTTGTTTGTTGTTTAGTTATATTGTTAAATTTTAATAAAATTTAAAATAAAGTGAAGTTGTTATTGAAAACAAGAGAAAGGTATTTAAAAATTTGATAAATATAATTTAAGAAGAAAAAAAAAAACTTAGTGAATAAAAGGGTTTAGGATTTTTTGTTGTATTAAAGTTTAAAATAAAATAAAGTTGAAGTATTTGAAAATATTGATAAATATAATTTAAAAAGAAAGAAAGAGTAAATCAGGGATTTTGGATATTTGAAAGTTTGGTAAAAAAAGATCTGTATTAATTATTGGGATTAGAAGTTTTTTGAAAATATATTTTATAGCTTGTAGAAGATAAGATTAATAATATTTAGAAAAAATTAAAAAGATTGAGTAAGTAGAAAATTATATAATATTAAAATAAGTTATAATATTAGCGAAGTGATAAAAGTTTGTTATAATTAGTGTTCCAAATCGTTAGTTGAAAAACCAAATAGTTGACAACTTTCTAACTAACCGGTTAGAAAATTTTTTAATTAAATAACTGATTGATAATCAACTAATTTAACTACGGTTAACCATTAGTTGTCAACTAGTTGTCAACTAACTGGTTGTCTATATTAATTAACTACACAACTATTTGCAACTAATTCAATCACATATGTTTACCAGAATGGTAATTAATAAGGTAGCTATGCAACATCGATATTAAGTAGTCTGAAATTTTATATTAATTTGATTCTGCGATTTTTTGATCAGATATGTTAAATTTGATCATGTTATAGTTAAAGCCAGTGTTGTCAATAGACATGGACATGTCTATTGGATAAACAAACATTGGACTGTCCATGTCTATGTCCACTAGGTATTAATGTCCATATTTAATATCTATATATAATAACACTTGCCAAAATAACACGCAGGAGTGTGATTTCAAATTTCGGCCTAAATTAAGCTTAATTTGGGCCTAGATTCAAAATAATACTCTGTGTGTTATTTCGGTAATATACTGAACTAATATGAAGTTTAAACCCTATAGCTCGTTATAAGAATGTTTATTAAGCTTATATGACATTGAATTGCGCTGTAAATTATTATGATTGCAACCGTGAGATGTTGTAAAAATTAATCTTACTTTCTAGCGATACATATCTATTAAGTTTATCTACTTAGTTAATCTAACATCCATTGAATGTGAATAAAAATAACTAACTGGTCATTCCTGTGTTCTATTTTCACATTTCAATTTTCATACTTTCACATATTATTAATTTATCAATTACATTCTTGTTACAACATTAGTCATGCGTAATTATGAGATTGTCCAATCAGATAGTTTATATAATAGGATATTACTGATCTATGAATTTTTAAGTATTATAGCGATTTAATTTTTAGACAATTTAAAATTATAGCACTTTGCAAAAAGATACGATTATAATTAACAAAGACCATATCTTATAATAGTTAGTATCAGATATTGTAGTATATTATTGTGTAATTTAATTATATCAGTTTAGCTAATATATTTAATAAAACTTATTTTATTATTATTTAAAATGGTAAAGATAATTCTTTAAAAAAAGATTCTAATCTCCACTTTGTATTTGTATCGATAGCTGGATATGTAATATTATATAAATATTGATTTTCTTCAATATCATTTTCGTCATCTTCACTATCTTCACCTTCAAGTCTTCTTTCTTCTTCTTCTAACAGATCTGACCATCCTTCTAAATAACTCTCAAAATTTTCTTCTGGGTTATCAGTAAAATCGATTACTTCATTATTCTCATCTTCATTAACAGTAAACTCTTCTATATCAGTAATAGTATTTTCTTGAGCGATTGTTATAGTATCTTCAGCATTTGTTGCAGAGTCTTCTGAATTAGTTTCAACATTTTTTGTATTAATTGTGGCTTTTTTTTTATTAGCTTTAAGAGATTTCAATTCTATTCTAATATTTTGTATAGTAGGTAAGTTTGTATTGTATTAAGAGCAATGACTATATATAATATCTGCATGTAGTTTACTCATATCAAGAACTTTAGAATTCTATAATAATAGTTAAATATTAAAAATTAAATGTATAATAAATTTTTATATAATTAAAAATTAAAATATACTTCTAATCGATTACACCTATCTGAATGCAAAAAACCTATACAACTCCAGAGTCTTTCTACTGCAGCCGTATTTACACTAATCCCAAAGATTTTACATGCTACAAAATCTAATTCATTAGTTGAAGTACTAACAAAACACCAATATAGATATATATCATTGTCAAATTGATTCCATGTTCCTGAATCAAAAGGATACACTTCTAGTCAAAAATTATCAAATTCTTTAAGAATACATTTTGGTAATTTTTCAGACCACACATTATAGTAATATCCGAGCCATTGACCAAATGTAGCATAGTTAATATTTGCATTTTAAGGATTAAACTTTTTCATACGATATTCTGGATGTAGTAAACAAGCAAGTATAAGAAGAGGCTGCTCCTACTCATGCCATCGATTTTCTTCATGCAAACGTGCTTTATCATATTGTAATATATTAAGAATTTTACAATATGGATAAAGAATTTCCATTAGATGTTTAAGACATTGCCAAAAGCTTGATAAAGTAATAATTTCATAAATTTCTTGTTTTAAAACTGGGTTATTTCCTGAAGATCGATTATGTAATAGCTCAAATCGAATTGCTAATATCTAAATATATATATTGTTATAGAACGAATTAATTATTAGTTTATTATTTTATTATTTATTGTTGCGGATGATGGTGAAATTGGATGATCGTGAAATCTGGGGGCCTTAATTTAAAAATATAAACTCTACTAAAACCCACC
>CAJVPY010005778.1:0-11130 GCA_910591965.1 Dentiscutata erythropus
TAACCCAAACCTTAACTCTCAATTTATTACTTTAATTCTTTTGTTTTATTTGATTGTTTTGATTGTTTTGATTTTCATGTTACACCTGATCTTGAAATATAATTGGCTAGTGCTATAAAAAAGTCACATGGCCAGAAAATTTTTTGTAGATAAGCTACTAATGTTAAGTGCCCACAGCAACCTTAGAAGTGGTTCTGGCTAGCAGTCCCAAAATATCTTTTCTCAATTCTGTCAAGCCTACCAAGTATCTTATCAAAAATACTTTTAAACTTTTGATCAAGATCACTCTTTTCATTTTCTATTTTAGCTTGTTTTCCTCAGGAAGTTGCTAATGATTCTTCTACCTTGGGGTCACTATTTTTTTTGTCACCTTTTGTGGCACTTTTATGTGAACTCTTCACTATTTGCTGTCTCTTCCATTCTTTATTTTTGCTTGTCGTTAGCTATGAATCTTGGGAGTTGTCTATGTTTTCACTTGTGTCTTCTATGATCTTCACTCTTTTACTTCTATTCTGTGCATTAATCCACTCCAGCTTGATATCCAAGTAGTACACCTCTCTTGATAGTGCTTTCTTCAACTCCTCACGTGACCCAAAATATACTGTCATTGTGCGTCATTGATTCTGATTTCTATTGTAAGAAATGTATACTGCTCTCACATTTACTACTTTCAATTGACGCAGTAGTAGCATTTCAATTGCTGTTTTTGAAAGGTTTTTAACAACCACCTTATACGATACTTTTTCTTTGAGTATTGCTCTTTCAAAACTTCTGGCATAATCCTATGTTTTCTCTTTCTTGAAGTGAATTGTCCATGCATGCTTAAAATCTTTCATTCTCTTTTTACTCCAAAACTTAATTGAGAATTTAAATGCTTTGCTCTTGCCAAAAGGTCTCCACTATACGAATTTTGTTTTACCATAAAAGTAAAGGCATTTGCGTATCTGAGCTGGATACATTTTCAGTAGTATGTCCCATATTGTATAGGTCTCAACCTGAGCACTACTTGTATTATATCTAATTAACTGTCTATTTGCAGTAATATCGTATTTTTTATTTTCTTTTACTTCAGCAAATACCACTATTATACTTAAAGACTCTACTGCTTTTGCATGTTGGCTAACGTTAACTTCAATATCTGCTTTTTTAACTACATATTCTTCTATTAGTTCAGGACTTTGTTTGTCAACTGACATTACCCCATGATCCTCTGAAATTTCTACTGTTCTTACATAGTATAATTTGGTCTTTTTTCCTTTATTTATATCGAGATCATCATCTTGCCGCTTACTTTTCTCTGGTACTACTGCACTAGCTTTTTTAAACATGCTTACTTGCTTACTATCCTCTTCTAGTTTGGGTGCAGACTTCTTATCGGCTTGGATCTCTTTAATCTCATAATCAATACAATCAACCTCATGGACTAACAGGCTTTCAATGTTTTGCTCTTTCATTACAGATGCTCTACTCTTATCACAGCTAGTTGCTTCACTATCTCTTACTCGCAGAAATTCACAATAGTTGTATAGCTCAATTATATTTCGAAATATATATACTTTTTCTGGTTCTGTGCTAGTAAGAGCTGCAATTTCTTTATCTTTCCACAACATGCTTGGTTTATAACTTTTTATTACTTACTCCTGTTCATTTACCGATCTTTTAAACAAGTCTTGATATTCTTCAAGCCTTCTGAAGTTAATCGACATTTCCGACATACCCCGATCTTTTTGTATTACTGGCTCCTACATGATGGTCTAGACTTCTATTATTAGTTTGTTTGTTTATATGTCTGCTTCTTTGTTTGTTTGTTTATATCAGATATACTAATTCATAGCTTAATGCGGTTTTGTTTAAGTATTACAAACAGCGATCTATGTTTGGAGTCTAGCCAATTTTTCTGTTTTTTCCAAATTTCTTTATCGAAAAAAAACTTTTACCGAAGCAACTATCCTATCCACCTTTTGTTGGAGTCTATTGTTCTAGGATAATATCTTCTTTTTACACCAACTAATACTCTCTTCTAATCTCTCACTGTAAGTTTACCTAATACTGTTTTGACTTTTTCTGCATTTTGGTTTTGCTCTGGTTTTGGTTATAGTAATCGTCAGGAAGAGTTCTGTATAAATATAATTATTATATATTATGATTTTAATTTATTTTTTATTATTTTTAAAATTTATTTTTTTTATTTTACATTAAATATATGCTAATTTAGTAGCAATACAGAATGTAATTATAATGGCTTGCATTTAAAAAACTCTTTCTAATGATCACTTAAACCAAAATTTCCTACAAAAGAAAGTCAAGTTTGAATACTAGAGAAGTAGAAAAGACCTGTAGTAGGTGGACAACAGTATGGTTTTTATAAAGGTCAACCTCTTGTACCTTTGCAGAGACTCCTTTATATATTCGACATGCAAGCTAAAAGCATCTTTATACAAGATAACTGGCTGGGGAAGTGTGTCTTTGTATATGAAATTTTGGTGAAGATTATAGTTTTTCTCTATCAACAAAGTAATCTGTTACGAAATAACTGGAAAACAGTGAAGAACTTGCTTTTCTCAAGCAACACTCTTTTATTCAGCAAAGTGACTCCTTGCTTACTTACTTTTGCTTTCCTGCTGGTTTTCGAAAATTTTTTTAAAAAAAGTAGGGATTTGGCTTACCCTCTCCAAAATATCGGCATTGTTTATTTTCCATTTTTAGACAAACTCAGTAGATTGCAACCACATGTTTGTTTATTTGAAAATATGGAGCTACTCTATATAACAAGATTGAGTCCCAGGTTAAAGAGATATCTGATAAGGAATATTAAGTTGAAAAGAAAAGATTACATTAGAGATATACAACAGTTGCAGTTGTTATATAATTTTTATAAACCTGGCATGGGTTATAATAGTGCACTTGTATTTCTTTTATATATATCATGCTATCTTGTCCCTTTTTGTACTTCTTCTATCTTTTTCCCTTTATGATGGAATCTTATTTAGGATATACTTTTTTATATATGTTTTTTTTTTTTGTTTTTGTTTCTTTCTTTCCTAAATTTTGTTTTTCTTTGGTAAATTCAGCATATATTTTTCTCTTATAGAAAAGTAAGAAATAAACTATTCTGCTCAGATCTAGGTGAGAGAAGTTTATAAGAAGGAATAGGTGGTCATGACAGACTAGTAGATTCTGGCCAGTGATATGTGGATCTGAAATCTAAGGTAGATCTAAAAGAAGCAAGGAGGCTGCTTCTGCTTTGGCAGGTCGCATATAGGTCCAATTGGAAACTGGGTGAATCGCACTTTAGTATAAAACAGCTTAGCTATAATTAGATATTCAAATGTAAAAATTTGTTTTGTGGTATGACCGCTTGGAAAAAAAAAAAAAATTATAATAGCTTGCAAAAATATATGATCACTGTCTATATAAAATTACAAAAAATTAATTAAATCTTTGATTTTTAGAGAATTTAAAGATTTCAAATAAAATATAGACATTATTGATTAAAAGCTAATTAAAATCTTAGAAATTTTCTGCTATCATTAAATTTGCAAATGACTATAAGGTTATATTAGCTTGTATTAGAAATGTGTAAAAAATCCTATTACTAAACTTAAAGTTGTTAGTTGTATTGGAAAAAAAGCAAAAAAAACATAATTCACTACAAAAAAAAATTAAATAAAAAACCTACTAGCTATTAGGAACATATAGTATGTTGATAAGTTAGTTTGCATTAGAATTATTATAATTTGATTGTGATTTACTGTGGGTTTGAACTTAAAATTACATTAGTTTGTATTGGGAAATATACAAAAAATGTAATTCAAAAAAAAAGATTAATTAAAAACTTAGCGGCTATTGAAAGATACATAGTATGTAGATAAGGGGGCTTCCAGAAATTAGCTGATTTATTTTTACTAATAAATTTTCTGAGGCCAGACTCCACTTCCCCACCTAACACCCATTAGCCAATTAAAATTCAGTATTTATTTTTAATTTTTAATTTTTTCAGTATTAAAGGTGACCTTTTTGTCAACAGCAATTTATTATCATTAAGTTTTATTTCGATATACAATAAGAGTACATATAGCCACATATATATCTTTTGAGTATCTAATTTAAGTAGTCCGCCTGAAGGTTCTACACTATCTGCTGTACCTGCACCCCAACTAGGGGGTACCTATTTAAACCCTCTAGTCATATCCTTACTTTCACTATGTGGGGCTTAAGACTCAGGTGTAACCTCACTATACACTACCAGGACATCATGGATCTATGCAACACTACTAGATTAACAGCCAGACTTAGAATGAGACCGTATGTCCTGATTTATCCTCGAGGTAAACTCGCCAGAGTAGTACATTCCCATATATGTATTCAACTAGACTTTAGTAACTTATACCATGCCTTAATTCATGTACTTGGGGTTAGGGCATAACCATTGAACCTCTACCATTACTTACTTTTATCCTTTTAAGGTTTACAAACCCTGTACTATATTCTATTACTTTCCACACCTTATTCTTTTTAGTATTGTCATTCTCTCAATTCAGATAGCCCAGAAGGATTGGTCTGCCCAGACCCGAGTTTCCCAAACTCAAGTCTAAAGATCTTCTGATTCTTGGTCCACAATTTCATAACATGTGACCTTTTTCTCTAGATGATCTGGCAATCTGGTTGGTAGATCTCTCTTGTCTGTAAGATCTTTGTTGCACAACTTCTCTGATTTTTTAGGGTCTAGTTGGATCTGTTCTGTAGTGCAAGTAATACCTAGTCAGAACAGTCTGCTACTTTCTTAATCAGGATTTGCCATGCCGATTTCGGTTCTCTCAGGCTACTATAAGTAGGTCTTAATAAGATCAACTAGAATACTTTATTATGGGTTTGCACTGCCTATACTGGTTTGCATTCCTTTGTACAATGATACAAATGCATCTATGTCTCCCAGCACCAACTTAGAGCATTGGTGTGCCCTGGTTTACAAATATATGAATCTAGCCCAATTTAGAATAAGCCATTATTATGACACAAGTAAATTATTTAAAACGTCGCCAGTGGGATTCGAACTCAGTACTATAGCCAACAAACTTGGGGGTGTGACAACTCCACCACTTCGCTATGTCACCACATCCTATTTATTTTTAATTTTATATAATAATATATATATATTTTAATAATAAATAACTTTCGTTCTACTAAACCAAATTGAATGATTTAACTACCAAAATAATCCTCTTAAATAGGAGATTTTAACAAGCCCAAAATTATAAAAATCCAATTAGGAGGCTTTCAGAAATCAGCTGATTTATTTTTACTAATAAATTTCCTAAGGCCTGACCTCACGACTCTACCTAACACCCTATTAGCCAATCAAATTTCAGTATTTATTTTTAATTTTATATAATAATATATATATATATAATAATAAATAACTTTTGCTCTTATTCAAAACTCTTTCTGATGATTATTTTTTTTAAATTTTTTCCAAAAACTTTTCTTAAGGGTAGAGGATACGTAGATCATTTTTTATATAATATACATGGCAAATCAAGACCTTATATAGATAGTAAAAATTTGCTACTAATAAAAATTTTTAAGAATCTAATTAATTTTCGTCAAATTTTTGTAAAACATAGATTGTATCTTTTATTTTTAGTAGTAAAATTTTTAAAAGCTATATTATTTTAAAAAATATACTTCTTTATATAGCTAAATTTGCTGCGGTAGCTTCAAATTTGCTGGGGTTATACAAAAAAAAGAATAGTAAAAATATTTTTAAAACAGGTAATTACCCAATTAGGGTTGTGTTTACTATGTCATCTGTTACACAAAAAAGATTTACTATACATATCATATAACAAATAATTTACATATCCTCTATCTTTAATAAATATATTATAACTAGTTGAAAAAGTAATAAGTAAGATAAGTCGAGGAACTACAGTATCTGTTATTTAAAGGTAGTTCTTATATGCTATCTGCTAACAGGCTCAGAGTTTATCACTCACTGTTGCAACAGAAGCACTTGTCATTTAGAAGTAGTTCTTATATGCTACTTGCCGACAAGCTTAAAGTTTATTACTCACTCTTTAATATTCTTAAGTACCTGCCTTTCGCTTAATCAACAAGTTTCTGATATACTTTACAAAAAAAGTATACACACTCTTCTGGTTTGAAACTAGTAGTTTTTTTTCACCTCTACCACCTCTTGCCAACCTCACCAAAATTTTTAACAAAAAGTGAGCAATCCAGCTTACTCCCCCAAAAGATCAGTATTGTTTACACTTTTCATTTTCAGACAGACGAAGTAAAACATAAACACAGGATTGTTTTGGCAATAATGTACCTACACCACATAACAAACCAATTGGCGCTCTGGTTAACGAACTGACCCAGACTAAACAGTAAAGTTAAAAGAGACCTAATGATAAGACGAAGCTTTACAATAGAAATATACAAGATTTTTAAATTTAGTATATAATTTTTACAACTGTACCTGGCATAGGCTATAATAGTATTTTCATAGATTGTTTTTTTTCTGCCTTTTTCTTCTTGTTTCATTTTTTTTCTTTTGTTTGTTTTCTTGTTGCTTAGACAGTTTTTTTTCTTTCTCCTTTTCGTGTTGTTCTCTTTATCTTTAGTATTAGTGTTTTTTTTTTATAAGTTAGTTGGAGACTATGAATCTTTCTGCTCATGAAGCTAGGGGAAGAAGGTTTAGAAAAGATGGCAGTATTGATAGGTCGTAAATACCATTTAGTAATATATCAGAGAATTCACTTGCAAGATTTTTTTGATATTGAGATAAACTTTACTATAGCAGATCAAACATAGGTGATTTGGGCACTTCGGTGTCACAATGAACTGGGTTAGCTGAAACTTGTAACTTAGGTGGTGCTTTAGTTAACTTTAGCAAAAATGATATTTTACCTGTGAGTTAAATATTTTAGTCTAATAAAGTTGAAACAAAATTGTCGAATTTATAAAAAAAAAACAAATAAATAAATAACTTTTGTTCTACTGGGCCAAATTAAATAATTTAACTACCAAAATGATCCTCTCAAATAGGAGATTCTAACAAGCCCAAAATGATAAAAATCCAATCACTAAATTCTAAGACCGATCTATATTTGTGTATTATTATATATACTATATTATAGTAATACTGTATATAGTATTTATACAGATCGATCTTGGGATCTAGTAATTGAATTTTTATGATTTTAGGCTTGTTAGAATCCTCTCTTTGAGAGGATCATTTTGATAGTTAAATTATCCAAATTGGTTAAGTAGAACAAAAGTTATTAAATTTTAAATTTTAATATTAAATAACTTTTGTTCTACTAAACTGATTTGGATGATTTAACTACCAAAATGATCCCCTCAAAGAGGATTCTAACAAGCCTAAAATCATAAAAATTCAATCACTAGATCCCTAGATCGATCTAGACTTGTATACTATTATACTGTATAAATACTATATATTACTATAGTATAGTATATATAATAATATACAAATATAGATCAGTCTCAGGATCTAGTAATTGGATTTTTATTATTTTGGGCTTGTTAGAATCTCCTATTTGAGAGGATCATTTTGGCAGTTAAATCATTCAATTTGGCCTAGTAGAACAAAAGTTATATATTATTAAACTTTATTAATAAATATATAATTTTTGGGCTAAAAATTTTTTATAATTTTGGCCGGAACTTGTTAATTCTGGCCAGAATTATACCTGACATCCCAGCTGACCCCACCCCTCTTAAATCAGCTGATTTCTGGAAGCCTCCTAACACAGTATTCAACTCAACACTTATAAATCTACTATACAAACAAATTAACTTTAACAAACAAATAGACTATAAAGAGATTTTTGCAATAATTAATATATCTAAAAATCTTACTACAACTTCAACTTCTTCTTTACACCAACCTCAAGTCAATTTATCCTCCTGTGAAATACATCTTATACAATATACCATCAAAACACCTGACTACCAAAACCACCTAATTCAATATTTTAAACTTAAACACAACTGATTTATAATTCTATACTGATGCTTTTATTAAAAATCTTCTAATACTTAATATACAGACTAGCATTGGCTAGATCTGTAAAAATGACCTCTTTATTAATTTTTGTGCAGCAACTTCTTCTTCTCCTGACCCTACTCGCTCAGAACTAGTAGCAATTATTTCTCTACTTCTTACTTTACCAACTAATTTTACACTTACTAACTATATAGACAATCTTTTAGCAATTAAAGGCTTATTAGACTTTACGTCTTATAAACTCATCTAACAAAAAAACTGGAATATTATCTTTATTATTAACTTATTTATAAAAACTAAAAATATCTCTATTAATCTTATTAAAGTTAAATCATATTCAAATAACTTTCTCCATAACCAAGCTGATTTTCTCACCAAACGCAGTATGACTAAGCCAATTATAAAAATTCTTTTTTCACACTTTAATTTCCCTATTCACTTTATCTGATACAACTACACAATAACACTTAAAATTCATTTATTTATCAAAAACACTATTACAATTCAAGAACTTCTCTCATAAACCTTTCTCAAATTTTTTAATAATTATATATCTGATATAAATTGGAATCTCACCTTTAAAATCCTTAACTCTCTTGAGCATTGCTCTTCAAAATACTCTTTTTATATTAAAGTCCTTACAAATAATCTATCTACTATGCAAAATCTTAAAATCTGATACTCTAATCTTTATACAACAGATGGCTGTTGTAAATGCTCTGCAATAGAAAATACTCTTCATATATTTTTATATTCAAAAAATAACAAAGATATTCAACAATCACTTCTTAATAAACTTCAAACACATTAAATCAACTCGAAATTATATCTACTCTATCAATTACAATTTTTAATACTCTTTCATAAACTACATTCAATTCTATAAACTCTCAATATAATTTTTTTCTTTTTACTATTCTTGGTATTTACTCAAAATTAATTTATCATACTTTTAAAACTCTATTTAAAAAACAAAATGAATTGTTTGCGATCAGTCTTTTAAACAATTTTTTTAAATAGTTCTATCATAAAATATGGCCTCAATAAAATATATACCAACACCAATAGGAATTGGCCCAAAATATCACTAATAAACCAAATGTACTAAATTTTTCCTGCTACTCATCACAAATCGATCAAGCACAAAAATATTTATTATTCAACTACCAAATTCACGCTCTACTATCAAAAAATGGTACCTGCAAGAATTCTCTCTAACAACATGCCTTATATAATGTTATAACAAACATCTTAGAGTTTTTTCCAACCTATTCTAGCTAGATTTATTTTATTTATTTAAAATAATAATAGTATTAAAATAGAAAATAGGAGGTGTAATATCATATTGGGTGCTCTGTAGCACAAGTATAGCTAGAAATTTTTAACTATAGAAATTCTTTTTTAATCAATCTTCTCATAATTTACTTGTTCAAGTTGAAGGGTTTTGGCAGCCAGGTTATAAATAAATTACTTATCTATCCCCTTATCTGAATCTGTAAACTATAGAAAAACTTTTAATCTTCAGACTGACTGTAATAAAGTTTTTTTTTTTTTTTAGCTCTTTAATAGCCTTGCCGGAGCTCAAATACAATACTTTATTTAAACAAACTTGGATGAAATGAATAATGTTAGTAAAAAAATTGCAAGTTCAATATCTCTCAGCTGCATCTAGTATGCCCAAGAGCAACTTGTTGCACCAACTTACATGTAAGCTAGAAAACCTTGTTAGCTTGCCAAGAGCCTATCTCTTCATTCTTACTTTCTTCGCCAAAAGCAAAAGAAAATAATGTTTTGTATTCTCAATACTAGAATGTATATCAAAAAGAAAAGAAGTTTATATACAAAAAAAAAACAAAACAAGAAGGGAAAATAGTAAGAAATAAAAAAAGAAAAAAACAGAAAATATAAAAAAAGAAAAACAAAGAGATAAGCCCTAACAGGCTGAACAAGAAAAAGCTATCTCTTGTGAAAAATAGCAGCTACCTCTATTAAGAAATAGTACAAAAATGAACAAAAAAAAGAAAAAAAGAAAAGTATATTATTATAACCCATATTAGGCAAGTATAAAAATTATATAACAGGTTTCTGCTCTAAAAGAGACATAGACCAAGGAGAAGTAATTTCTCCTCTTTTTTGGAGAATATACTTTGATCCATTACTGTGTAAACTATACAAATGTAGCTATGGTGCTAAAGCAAATTAAAATGGCCACTAGAGTTAACACAGGGGAAAACAAAAGAAGAAGAGTTACAAGTTGCAGGCTTAGCTTATGCTAATAATACTGCACTCCTAGCAAACTCTAAAGAGAACATGCAGAATCTAATTTATATCGCAGAATCCTTCTTTCAGATAAACAATATTGAATTAAATACTAAAAAAACAGAACTTTTGGTGATAAATAAAAAGAAGAATAAAGAAGAAAAATCAGTCCTGTTCAAAGAGGTAAAGGAAAAAATAGTTGCAAAGAAAAAGAAAGAGATAGCTCATTATTTTGGAGAATGGTTGACTGCAGCAGATATAAAACCCACGATCAAAAAAAAACTCGGTATTGAAATCAAGCAGATAGCTAATCTGCTTAGTAAAAAGAAAATCTCTATAGAACAAATCAAATATATAAACAACATGGTGCTATTACTCAGAGCTGAATACAGGTTGAATATGACTATGCTCTCTAAAGAAGATTGTGACAAACTTCATTAACTGATAATAAGAATAGCAAAATAGAAAGCAGAATTGGCCTCAACCGCTTCTAATTTTATACCAACGCAAAAAGATATCTGGGGATTAAACACTCTGTGGCAACGACACACAGAACACATGATCACTAAGTAGGTAATTAGAATAAATAACCCAAATCTTGTGGGAGACCTCACTAGAATGAAATTAAAAGATGCACAGCTCGCACTCCATTCTACAGCACCAATTTGGCTTATAGAAAATGAAGAAATCAAAAAGCTAAACCTAAAGAATAATCTTAATACAAGTATACTAGTAGCAGCCAAAGAAATAGGGATTAGCATCAAAAGTATAGAGCTAGAAAAAAACTGGAATATAGCTCTGGATAACAAGCCGGTAAACGAAATAAGAATGCT
>CAJVPY010005779.1:0-11130 GCA_910591965.1 Dentiscutata erythropus
GCCCATTTCATATTTACAATACTTCTCACATTTCGACATTCACTTTTTCAATGCACTAGATCTTAGGTTGACATACTGTATATGTAGAAATCCATGAACTAAGATAATTATTTTAAACACAGATTAATAAATTCTTTTATACTGACCTAAATTAAAATGAGTAAGAAAAAATTTCTATGAACATGATAGCTTATTTAAAATCTCAATAAATGGTTATACAGTACTCACCAGAAATAACATGAATAAAACTTAATAGTAAATATTTATGATTTGGAAAATTTCTACATGGATATTATTAAATTACCCGGGTTATCCGGATAAATTACTGTGTCATATATAATACGTAGCAATTTTTACCCGGATGTAATTCCTAAACTAGAATAACTTAAAGCACTTAGACTAGTATATTTTCTTTATTACTCATTTCCTAAATTAATTATATAAAAATTGATTAAATATAAGATTCATAAATCGGAATTTAAACACTTAGATTAATAAATTTTTTATGCTAACTTGAATTAACACGAATGAACGTAAATAGCTTATCCAAACATATAAGTTATTAATAAAATTTTATTTATATTCACTAGAATTAATACGAATAAAAAAAATCAAAGGAAAAATACTCACAAATTTGAAATAGCTTATTTAAAAGTAACTTTATGCTCACATACTAAATACAAAACAAGTGAAATTAAATAATGAATTGTGTTTGTCAAATTTAAGTTTTGGAGACAAAATTTATTATCGATTTTCTAATATTGAACCCAAAATTATTGCCAATTTGATCTATAATAACAATGCGTCTAGCCAATTTCCCCACAGGTTAACCCATCTTCCCACTCTTTGACAAGATATATAAATCATAACGATACAATTTAGCCTGAGAAACATTAGCCAAAATTACTATTAACGTTAGCAGTCAAAATTTTCAAATTTGAGGGTATTTTACAAATATGCCGTAATGTTAGTAAACTTAAATAATTATTTAGAACACCTAGATTAAAGTATTTACATTAATACAAACAAAAAAATTAAATTTTAAATAACTTATTTTAAACACAATCACCTAAACTAACACGAACAAAATGAAGTTAAATAATTATCATTCTGAAATGCTAACGTGACAAAATAAAAATACTTAATTCTAATAAAAACTCGCATACCTAGAGCTCTTACCCGAGTCAGGGTATTGACCCGGATCAACCGAAATTCATACGGTTTTTGAAGTTAATTCTTAAAAGTTGATGCAACGACTTCAAATATTTAAATTAGAATTTTTCGGATCTTGCTCGTGATTTGAGTTCGCCCATTTTCTACATCGGGAAATACGTGATCCCTCAAGTTAGGGTTGGGGCACGGAGGTGTGATTTCAAATTGTCACACGGGTACGGGGATGTTATGTTATTCATCACATGCAAATTACTAATTATATGTGATGTTTTACTAATCAGTGTCATGTGATGATTTAGGGTGTTATGTCGTGCCCACGTGATGATTTCCGTGCCCCAACCCTACCCTCGAGAAGTTGACCCGCACGAGTCGGGTAAAAGCTTTACTATTTAGTAAATTATAACATCTTCTATATACCTATAAGCATTATGGAAAATCCATTTGATTGGTTGTCGATCATCATAGTAACATCATATATAAAAATACAGTCGCTCATATGATAAGTCGCTGACGAATCTGATTATATCTGATTAAATTTGCCTGAAGCAAGTAGCATCGAAGAACAAAATTTCTTTAAAATTTCATTAACAGTTTGCTATATAAATTTATGACTTACGAATCGTAAGTCATAAATTTATATAGCAAACTGTTAATGAAATTTTAAAAAAATTTTGTTCTTCGATGCTACTTGCTTCAGGCAAATTTAATCAGATATAATCAGATTCGTCAGCAACTTATCATATAATTGATTGCATTTTCATATAGAACATTTACTATAAACAGCCAATGAAATTTCAAGGATCGACAACCAATCAAATGGATTTTCAACCATGCTATACCTATATAGTAAAATATTTATAGTGTTTTAGTGACCAATAAAAAAAAACGTGCCAATTACATCACCACAGCAAAAAACTCAGACTAGTTTGAAACAGGTTTTTACTTGATTACACGTTCAAAAGTCGCGTGTTTTCAAAATAAACACGTTGATAAAAAGACATATAAGGATCACCTTTTTCTCTTTTTTTGCAAATCTCATTCTTTTTTTTAACTTTTTAACTTTTTTCATTTTTTTACATATTCAATAGTCGTCGTTTTTTATTTGGCGTAAACTTAACGGTACGGTTTTTCTCGAGCTCTGCGAGGATAAACTGAGCAAAAAGCTACTTGATGAAATACTTACGTATTAATGATTCAAGGGAACAACCCGCTCAAAAACCGGGAACAGTACCACGACAAGTACCGGTCGGAGAGAAATGGGTTGGGGTTCGCCTTCCCAACCGACGAGATACACCTCTACGTGGTGGTTGGGACAAGTAAGAGTAATTATCTCTGAAACTAAGTATCTCAAAGTATTGCCATTTTGTATTCTAACTTTCGTGTAAGTTTAAAATAATTTTATTTCTAGTATTTTATTAAAGATTAACTTAAAAAGTTGTAATATTAATTATATTATTATTGTTTATACTGTAGTATTCAAAGTTGTAACGATATTTTTTTTGAAAACGAATATTTAATAAAATTTTAAATGTTTTTTAATAAAGTTTAAAGTTTATAATATAAATCTATTTTGTATTGTATTTGTCCGATAACCAAAAAAGTTGTTAAATGTTTTAATATTCGACTACAGTCGATCTAAATAAGCCCAAAAAATTTTTCATTAACATATTGTTTATACATACCTATCGTTAAATGTTAATTACATTCTTTGGGCTAACTAATGGTTAAATTGTCCTTTTAAAAATGAAGTTCTAGATTAGTTTCATATTAAAAAATTGGACATTTTCGCTCATAGGGTTTATATGATTTCGACATCTTTGACATCTTTGCCAACTTTAAATTAACATTAACCATAATAGGAAATGTAGGCCACAAAATTAAAGCAATGCCATCCAGAGTCAATAAGATAAAAAACAGACTTGGCTATTTTTTTATAGTAATATAGAATATTGATAACTTTTTTAATATAATGTCTAGACAATTAATTCTAAGAACCTTATTAATACAAATTATAAAAATATCTCTGCAAGCTGTCCATGAGACTACCTGCAGAGTTTGTTCTACATTCGACTGGTTTTATTTAAATTATAATAAGGAATAAAATCATTTTCACTAAAGTAAATAGTACCAATACTAGAATTTTGTTATCAAATTTGAAAAATTGAAACATTTCTTAAAATACAAAAAGTCCTTCGCTATTGTGAAAACTTATTTCTAATACAGTAATAAATAATTGAAATATAGTAAATAAAAAGAATGTAAATGCAACAATACCCACCAAAGATACGTCAAAAGTAGTAAATAGTATTTAAATCTTTTAAGCATTAATTTCATTTTACAATCACCTCTCAAAGTTCAAATTACAATATATACTAAAAAAACAAATTGAACTTTTAAAAAAACGAATATGATCGTCCTCTAACATTTTTAACAATATATCTTCACTACTGAATCTGCTCCACCACTTGCCATCCATGGTAAAGACCGGTGATATTCAACACATAATACTCCCTCATCAGATTTTCGTCGATGCGATACAAACTCTTGAACACATTGTCTAGTTGATACAATATCCCACAAGCGAATAGAACTATCATGACCTTTATTGATTTTCATTATTAAAATATTAGAAAATCATAACAATCAAGTTTAATAAATAAAACAAAAGTTTAAAATAAGTCATACCTCCTGATACCAATATCATTCCTGATGGATCAATATCAAGCGTGGTGACCGAATCCAGGTGGGCAAGCATTGAGAAATTACATTTACCTGCAAATAAATGAGAGATTAAATATATAACAGCTTGATCTTTTTGAAAAATGATCTTTAAATCTTACCGCTATTAACATCAAAGAATCTAATATATTTATCTTCATGTGCAGAAAATAACAGCGACATGGTAGGATGAACGATGATACGATTGATTTGTGTCGCTGGAGTATTATCGTAGGTTTCATCACTATTAAAGGTTACAATACTTTGTCCTGTTTCAATGTCATAAAGCTTGATTATTGAATTTTGGAATGAAACGGCAATTTTCTTCAAATCGCTATGAACAAAATCAATAGATGTAGGTATTGGCGGACGAACTAATAATATATATAAAGCGAAAAATTATAAATTTTTAAAATATCATTCGTAAAAAGAAAATTCAATTTCAAAAATTAATAAAAATCAATATACCTCCGTTAACTGGTAGTTCACTGTCACTACCATAATATCCCCATGAACTTTTCAAGGGCGATCCTTCCGTTTCCGTATTCCAAATTTTAACTGTTCCATCAGCAGATGCGGATGCTAAAAACTGTGTATTTAAGTTACGAATAGGGAATAATCTTAAGTCCCATATAGCATCCGTATGACCAATGTAGGTAGTCAAGTTTAACGGTGAATCTATAAAATAGGATTTAAATTCTGATAAGAGATATTTTCCTACAGAAATTCAATGCTAATAATGTGTACATATATTTATATATAATTATAATTACCGACGGGTCCGTAAGTGTCTCGTTTTGGTGGTGGCAGATCCCATACACGAATTGTGGAGTCCATACTAGCCGAATAACATTTGTACTGTTCTGAAGCAATGACAACTGAATTTACGGCCGCTGTATGACTTCTATAAGTAATTGTCGGTTCAATATCAGGAACATCTGTAGGTCTGATTATTAATTAAATCAATCATAAAGAGCGTTATGAGAGTGTTATGAATATGACGTTTGTCAATTTTTTTAACAATTATTATTTTCTTCATACTTGAGAGAAATTGGGCCCTTTAAATTCCATAACTTCACTGTGCCATCTTCCGATCCAGATGCAAACATGAGTTCTGATTTATGCCATGAAATAGAACGAACAGTATCAAGATGGCTAAAAATAAATAAATAAATATAATTATTAAATATTCGTATTAATTATAAAATTATTAGATAGCTAATTACCTCCTTAATGTGAATCGTTGCCTCCACATTTTTCTATCTGAATTATTTTCTTGTAATTTATCAACCTGTAGCAGAATCCGGGCGAATAACAAGTAAATTAAATTATGGAATTCATGATTTTTGATGTAATATTTAATCTTTACCTCGGATTTTTCTGCGTTGTCAACTTCATCAACTGATAAACTGAGTTCGTCTAATTGAGGATCTGATGTATTAATTGCTATAAAAAAATATTTAATGGTAAATAAACACTGATATATTGAAATTGAAATATATATTTAAAAAAAGATATACAAACGTAATATTCCTTGATTTTTTTTCGAAGAATGTTTCATCAATTTCGAAATTTTCTCATCTGACAGGTTAAATTTTTTCTGAACATCTTTTGTCTATAAAAAAAAAAAAAAAAATTAAACTAAAATTTAAAAAAACGTCTTCTTTTTAATGGTGAAATCCTCCCATTTATTTATAACAACATACCAATTGATATTCTTCTTTTCTGAGTTCATCTGCACTTTTTTGAAATGCAGTCATATTTTTGGCTGTAATTTGACTCTGCATTTTCCAAGGTCCGGATTTGTTAAAGGCGGGAGTACCAACATCTTTTTCAAAGTAGTTTTCATCGGCTTTATTTGTCTCTAACCCACCAATTCCATTACCAATTGGTGTCGTTTCACCCGAAGCTATTATATCGTTTCCTTGATAATCAAATGATGGTTGTTCATCATCAGAAAATCTTTCATCATTCTTGTACAATTTACCAGCTGATTTGGGAAAGAATGGACCGTCTTCATTTTCAGGAGAAACAATCTCTATACCTTCACGCGGAGGAAAAGGATTATCTAATGGTGGGCTAGATGAATTTGTTGGCAATATAGGTAAAATTGACGGTGGTGTTGTTGGAGCAGGCCTAGAAGGTCTTATTGCAACGTTGCCTAATCTTTTCGGTGGCACTCCGTTATGTGCATTAGAATTGCCCCCAACCCATATTGCACTGTCTCTATGATTTGGCATTTGATTGGTTGCATTATTTCCATTCAAACCAGTTGGATGGCTTAAAAGTCGATTGCTAATAGATGGGTTACTAGTCGCAGCATTTGTAAGGTAGTCAATTTCTTGCAGGCACCTATAAAAATTTGGTTATTTTAATAAATTTTTTTTTTTTTTAAAAAAAAAAAAAAATACTAATATGAAGAATAAAAGGCACGCATGCTTATCATACGCTTTAAGAATTTCTCGACTTTTGATGCGATAATTAGGATCCCGACTTGATAAAAGACTCTTTTGTTGTGAAGATTGTTCGGAAGTCAGAGAAAACTCAGTAGTTGATTGAGAATTATTTTGTACTATATTGTGGTGAGAAATAAGGGGGATAAAACAATTTTAATTTGTGAATGAAAAAAAGTAATGTTTCATAATAGCCAAATAAGAAAACTTACGAAAATTTGCAAATTCGCAACTTACGTCCTTCTTCGTTTGCAGTAGTTGATACAGTGGATGATTCCCTTGTTAAAGGTTGTGTGGATGATATGCCGGCCAAATATTTACTTCTATAACATGGGAAGTTCTTTAATTAAGCGGCGGCATTTCTTTGATCTATTAATGTTATATCTTCGTACCTCTCCTGCCTTAGAGCAAATTCTAACATTTTTACACGCCTCATAAGATTTATTTTCATGGTTTCAATTCCACGACGTTCACCTTCCAATAGTGCGATGCGGGCCTTTTTATTCATAAATTTTTATAACAATAAACGATAAATTAAATTTAAATTAATTCAAATTATTTTTATTAATATCTGACGAACTACTTTATTTCATCGAATAAATAATAAACAATATAAATAAATATAAATATTTTTGTAATTACCTTCATTTCGGCACGCTCAATCTCCCATTCATTTCTGTCTCGCTCATAGCGTCTCCATTCTGATTGGAGAAAATGAAGTACGCCTGGTAAAGTGTATTCTGGTATTTGAGACTGTTGCATTGGCTGCTGCTGCTGGCCATAAGTTTGTGCCATTGTATTCAACAATTAAATTATACAGATAAATTGATAGTAATAGTAAAATTTAAGTAGCAAACTCAAAAAGTCAGAGATGTTTAAAAGATAGATTTTGGGATTGGATCTTCAAGAAAGTGGTTCGACCGTTAAAGAGCAAAAGCATCACTTCCACAAGAATAGTCAGGTACCAAAGCATCAAATGAAGAAAAGAAGGCCTTTAGATCTCCAACAAGCGCAGGCGACGATTGAATTTTGAATCGAAGGAAACTAATCGCACCTTTTGATTAAGTTGAATCTGTGCGATGTTTGTTCACAGGAGTAGCAAAAAGCATCGTTTCTGAGAATACCCGCTTCTTTCCTGAGAATTTACTCGTGTGTAACCCACGATTTACCCTGTCATAATTTACAAAATATAAAATTACCCTTGTAATGTATTTAACACCCCTTTTTCGGAACCCCGTGATTGGATTCGACCATTCGAATAGACTTACTGAGATATATATCAATATACTATTAAGTAAACGATCTGATATTTGTATATAATAATATTTATCTAATTTAAAAAAAAACTATTATGGAGTGAGCCGTCTCAGACATCAAATTTTTTAACGCTAAAAATCTTGTACGTACGTATGTACGTATGTAAGTAAACTATTTAATTCAATATGTCGGACTTTTTTTAAAAAAAAAAGGTAAATACGTAGAAAAATTATTGCACAGTTCCTGGGTTACCATTGTTACGTACAACTAATTTTTCGTCCTACTACTAGAATAGAATAGATATTACATAAATAGTATAGAGTGGCACTGCATCTGATACCATATTACATTTATCTTGCATTATTTATATTTGTAATACAATTCAATTCTGCAAAGTTTTTTATAGTACACGGGAGAAAAGTTTAACGCTTGTCTAGTTGTTACCAAATGAAAACGTAACGTTTTCTGACAATCATCTAAACTGTAAAAGATGTAATAACTACGTATTTACGAGTCGGGCTTATAAATTACTTGGCTGGATTCGAGCTTCACAGAGTTCAATAATAACTTATACAGTATTGCAGAGACAGGCCCCTATGTAGATCTTCGTTTAACGGTACACACAAAAATTTTTTTTTATATTTACTTATGTACTTTCGATTTTCCTTGTGTAATAAGCTAAGTGTCAATAGTTTATTAAGTAAACTTGAAGCTTTCATATTGTAGAGGTATACTGTATATTAGTTTAAGTTTTTTAATTTCACTACAAAAATATCTTTATTTTCAATCACCAAGAGATCTGCATTATTATACCTCTCAGAATATAGAAAAAAATTAAAGCATTACTACTTGTTAGAAAAAGAAATTCCAGCTAGTTATTTTAATTTATCTGAAGCCAAACCACACCTTCCCACTACTTCACAAAACCTCAATTCAGCAGTTAGGCACCTATTTTTCTTCAATTCTTGAAATGCTATTGACTTTAAAAAATATGTTAATATCCTTAGAGAATATTACAGTTTTAGACATGTTTTAAATAATTTCTTTATACAAAAGAAACTATTACCAGCTGATCTCTACTCAATTCATATTTTTAGAGATTATATATTCCTAATAATCAATACATACTTAGCCAAAAAATTTGTTGCAAAAATTCAGGACTTATATAAATTTAACATCTCACTCCTACTCAAATACAGTATATAACTGTTAACTCTACAAATAAATCTCCTCTTTCAACAGAACCCAATCTTATTACTGAAATTAGCTTAATTTTACCTATAAATAGTTCAAAAGTACTAGTTGATATTGCTCATTTTCTTCAAGAATACTATTTCTTCTACCAACTACCCATTGAATGGATCAAAATTCAAACAAACTCAGATCCTTTAACCAAATCATCACTACCAGACCAACTCTTCGAAATCACAGCTTATCTTAAATAGTTAAAATTATACCATACTATTAAGGTTCCTATCACAAAATACAACCAGATCAAAATGACAATTGCAAATCTACAAGAACATTTTAACTTCAAAGGCACTTCTTCTTATTTACTTAATTTATCTAACCTACCTAACCCCAAATAAGATATCTTTAACAACTACTTCCCATTATTATAAACAACTCTATATACAACTGCTCCTTGCAAACCAGATCTGTCCCTAACAGTCCCACTTTGACATTATATACCACCCTTTAATATAACTGACCACATTAATATTATTACTTACAATGTTTCAAGGCTAAATAACCATCTCAAATTTCAACTATTTCTTAAACACTATGTCTAACAAAACTACCATATTATTTTAATCACAGAAACCAAACTCAAGAATCAAAATCCAATCACTGTATCTAACCTATTATATAGTACAAAATTTATATATCCAACTACCAGTTTACTCAAAATGCACTTAAAGAGGCTAGTCTTGACACTGCCCTTGCTATTCATCTTTAGTTACAACTATATATTTACAATATTTAAACCCACCCAGACATAGTTTTGTATATTGACTTCTTTTTTTTAGCAAACACCTAGCTCTGTTTGATCTTGACATATCTACCTTCCAATTATCTGGACCTATGCAAAGTAACCAATAACTTAATTAATCTATAGCTTCAAGAGGCTAAATGAAAAAAATAGAACTCTATCATTCTAAACAATTTTAACAACAATTTAAACAGGAAAAGAAATGCAAAACTCTATCTTCAATGTTCTCAAGGCTTCATCTATAACTAGTTTGCTTAACTTCTACTCTATCAAAACACTCACTTGAAGTAAACAAAACCTACAAAGCCAAATCAATAATATATAAACCAATACAGAAATAACTCTATAGTTTAAAATACCAAAACTAATTACAATAATACTGTACAAATAGTATAACAGATAGCAATCATATATTAATCTCTACAATTTTAATATATCCAAACGGCACACCAAGAAAAAACACAAAAAAATTTTCCTTTACAAACAAATAACAAATGATAGTTGGTATACTTTAGCAGAACTCACTAAAACAAAAATCTAGCAAAACTTATCTCAATCACTAATAATAGATGTTATCACCCTTAATAAACATTAAAATATTTTTTCCAACCATCAAAAAATTTTTATAATAAAAATACATCAATATATAGCAACAAATTAATATATATTAATTAGAAAATATTGATATATATTAATAAATATATAAAAACATCAATATATATCTAACAAACAATAAATATTATAAATAGATAAAAATTGATATATATCAAATTAACAATATATAGTATATTGTAAAATATATTATTGATATACTGTATATCAATAAGCAGCTATATATTACTACTTAGCTTTTATATAATAATTGATATTAAACAATAGTTAATATATAGCAGGGTGTGGTGACTTAGTGAAGTGGTAAAGTTGTCACCCTCTAAATGGCAGGTCTAGAGTTTGAATCCCATGGACAATGATTTTGAAAATAGATCTGCATTACAGTTAATGGTTGTCGATTATCTTAATCTGTAATCTCGGTCACACTATCTAGTAATCGGAGTTTTGACGCAATAAATCCAAGGAACCATAATATCCAAAAACCTGTTTAGCAAGTTCCGAGTTAGAATATAGCAATGATCTTTGATGGTACCACAGGAGGGTTGAATTCAAACCGGGCCTGAAATTAGAGAACTGAGCGATTAGGTTCTTTAGTGAGAGGATACACTAGCCAAACCACCGGGCCGACGCACCGGAGGAAAAAAGTGTACACTCTGAAAGTATGGACCAAGAGGAGGGCGTTCTTCAGGCACCTAAAGCCTGGGCAGACCGACCCATTTGAGTTGCCAGCTGAAAGTAAAGAAGGGACCGATAAAAAATCCAAGTAAAGAGACAGTTCCAAATGTGGGTACTGAGGTTGTTGGGAACCTTACAAGGGCAGTGAGTACGTAATGAGCGACTAATTAGGAAGGTTGTGCTTGAGATACAGATCGGGTTACGGCAGCACCCCAAAAGTTGGCTTGAGATACGAACCCGGTGGCGGCA
>CAJVPY010005780.1:0-11129 GCA_910591965.1 Dentiscutata erythropus
CGGCTCTTTTCAAACCCCAGTTCTACATTTTTTGCATCATAACGTTATTACAGTAACAAGTTGTTTTCTATAGCTTTCGGCCTCGCTTCGCTCGATCTTGTTTCAAAACTTAATATTTTTTTTACAAAATACTTTTTATTCATGTTCATAACATTTTACTATTCTATATTTCTTACTTAATTCGCATTGATTTGGATGCTATTCGATGATTTGTACTATACTGTACAATTATCATTAGGAGCTCTATAATATCACAAATTCTACTATATAAAGGTTATTATGATATACAATCATTGGTATTATTGTCACTCCACAATTGACTGCCGATAACATAGTAGTAAATATGAAGATAACTGTTTACACGCAATTATACATTATTAATTTTCATATCAAATATGTACAGTAGTCTCAATAATTTTGATCCGACTTACAACAATTCTGATTTACAATTGTTCCTGCTTTCCTAGAAATGTATAGAGCAACTGATGACATTTTTTACCTTGTTATTAATAATCAAAATTTGTAACATTTATTATTCATCGTCGAGAAATAAACATCACTGCTAAGGAATACTTAAGATTTACAATAGTTGCCGTATTATTAATAATTATATTTTTAAGATGTTGAGAAAAGCACAATATAGAAAATAGGTTAATGTTGATAAAATATTTATTTTGACTTTTAGAGTTTTTTACTAATTTGAAATATTTCATATTCCTCAATTGAAAAATATGATGCACCATCTGCATCACACGTAGGTGAATCTCTAATTCGCTTTTCATAAGATGATGGATTACAATAAGAATTATTATTTTGATTAGAATTATCTGATATGTAAAGGTCACAACCACCACCAAAACCTAGACCTAGACCAAAGTTATGATGTTTGTAAATTGCATATTTGTTCACTATTACACGACTTAAAATAGAATTTTCAATAGTACCATTTTTCAATGAAAAAATGAAGCTCTTATTGCAATCTATATAATCATCGAAGACTGAGCTATTCCACCCTATAGGATTATATCCACCAAGAATTTCATCAGTTCCTTTAACCTTCATAATTAAAACTACATTTTCCTTTTTATCACATAAATTCCAAAACGAATTAAGAGCAAAACCATCTCTTGTTCCACGAATAAGTAATTTAAATTTATCCGTTACAGAATAAGGAAAAGGATTTATACCAGCCCACGAAGCAATCTCAGCTGCATGTTCATCACTAATGACAGTTGAAAATCCAGTAGTCCTGGTTGGTAATGTTTGTGTTAAAACTATACGAGGTGGAAGAATTTTTGAAGATATAGGTTGATTTGAGGCCATAAATTTTTTCATTATATCTTTCCGAAGGTTTTTTTCAAGAATTTGTTGATATGGTTGAACATTATTTATAACATCTTCATTAGACATTTGAAAATAACGGATAAGAGGTAAGCAATTTTTTAAAGTAGTCTTTAAAGCCAGAAAATTTTCAAGAGACCAATCTTCAGGATCAACAGGTAGACCAGGATTTTGAGCTATTCCCCAATCGAGAACACGATTCCAAATTTTTACTTCATCCATTTGTAAATCATCCCGACCAATAAGTGAGACTAAAGCATTTTCTTGAATTGAAAGAAAGTCTTCAGAGTCAAAAAGCTTATCAGGATACTTTACCAAAAAATCATTGCACCATTTTTGTAATTCTTGAAGCTTATCATTTTGAAAACATTTTTGATAAATCTTAGTAAAATGTAAACGAAGCCAATGAGCTTCTTTTCCGACTAAATGGGTTTCAAGATATTTGGCCAATTTTTCAAAAAGAAGTTCACATGCAGTAATCATAAGCTCAAAAATAAATGATGCATCACATTTTTCAAGTAAGACTACACCTCCGTATATATACCTTTGTATAAATAATTTAAATTTATTTTAGATTGTTCTTGCAATACAATATATACTGTATTATATAAAATAACTTACTTGATAATAATTTCAAATTGTTGAATAGAAACATTGTTTAGATTAATAGTTTTAATATTATTCTTATCTTTATTGATATTGTCCAATTCATTACGAAAATATGAGGACCTATGTCTTAAAATTACTGAATGTGCTCGGAAAGTTTTTAAGTTTGGAGATTTTCCAACATTAATTACTGTATTAAAATCTTCTTTATCATCAAGAATCTCAAGATAATTATCTGAAAGTTCTTCAAAGAATTTTATATCCATTTGATACAAGTGTTGCGTATTAATGTAAAATTTACGACTTTCAAAAGAAAAAACCTTACAACTCTGCATAACTGTAATACAATTAACTATATAGAATACGTTTACTGTATCTGGATAAATAATATGCAATATGTATTGATATAGTTGCGTAGCACGTGATGTCGCGCAGGATTACGATCATTTATAATGATTCGACGCGCTTTGATAAATTATAATACAGTAAAATAATAAGCACCTGAATCGAATAATTTATTTAAATATTATATACTTACTGAAACTTTAATTCAAATAAAAAATACACAATCGTAAGTGTTATAAACAAACTCAAGCTTATTTAGATTATGTCTTAATATTCACCGAATAAGATCATTCTCAATCATAATCTACCTGGATGCGATTCCCTAGTACTCGAAATAGAGCACAATTATTATGACATAATAGAAAAAAGTCGATAGCATGAATAGTTACTTGTTTAAGCATCGCACTTACCGTATATTTGTGATGCACAATTGCGTATGGTATATTAAATAAATACTTCAGTTAAATGCATAAGCAACTGCTATATCAAATTCACAAATACAAAAAATGATAAGAAACAAGCTTCTCTTATTTGAATAAGAAATTAAACATCGATTAAGTCAGTGTAGATGAGAAAAAATTATAATTTTTCACACTTGCCAGCTAAATCGGTAAAAGATTTTCGGTGCCGTTCATCAATAACCTCAAAGGCAACTCAGCTCACAGTCATTAATTAATTTACACAAAATTATTTTACAGGAATTCATTCTGAACACTATCATTAAAGTTAAATTTAAAATTAAAAGTTAGCGCGATTTATAAAAAAAAATATTATCAGTGAAATGAGATGTCAGAGAAATAAACCCTTTACGAAATAACTTTCGGGTACAGTATAACCAATCAAAAATATTAAAAAGATGAAGGCATATCTTTCATTTGATCACTAGCAACAATCTGAGTAAATTAAAAATTATTGTAATATACACAGTATAATCGAGTATGTGGTTGTTGTGATATTATATCCCTTTGCGTTTCTAAAAAGAAAATCTCTCGTTATTTGCAAATTAAAACCATTAATATCAAATTCGATCCACTTATATTAATTACACTTCAATGTTTAATTACATCACATACATTAATTTATATGTAAACTCGGATTATTTATACATTGTATTTAAGATTTTTTAGTGTACAATTATATACAAAATTGTTTTTTTAAACAATGACAAATCAAGATATATATATATATTTAATCGATAATTGACCTTATAATAACATAATTTCCATTGTAAATAAAATGTAAACGTTTATCATCATAAACGAAATTTATTTGTCACTTCAAATCGTACACCAGTACTTTTTTAATTTTCACAAGTCATGAATGTTCATAGCCTCAACAACTTTATATGTAGAAAAAAAAAGTGAACATTTACATTGTACTTGAAAGTCTAATGTAATTTGCAGTTAGATAACTTTTTTTTGCTAATGATAAAATGAATTAAAGGATAAAAAAAAGGGGATTCGAATCAAATCTGATTCTATTAGAATATTAAAAAAAAAAATTTTTTTTTAAATGCATTGTAAGAATGTCATGTACAAGTTTGAAATGTAAACAAAGTAAAACTAAAGAGCAATAAAAAAAAAAAAAAATACCAAAGCATAAATGTCGATTACGATGCTATAATATAAAGCATTAAATTCATCCCACCGAATTTTTATCCAAATCACAAATCATAAGTTCAAATAAGCATCATCACATAACACATCCCATATTTTATTGTTCACCACTAGCATCAACTTTGGTATTTCGTTTGAATCGAGTGGAACGTCGTCGACGTACTGGTTGTTGAGGTGACAAAGTAGTAATATAACTACCCTTGTTAGGGCAATTATTTGCAAAATGACCAATACCTCCACATGTAAAGCATCTAGAAGGTAAGAATCCAACAAAGCGACGATTATTTGTTGGGATATTAGTGTTATTTCTACCATTACTTGAACGTGGCCTATATGGTGCCTTTGGGCTCGTTGAAAGGCGAATATCATCTTGTCGTTCAACATCACGAGAAGAAGAAGATTCTTGCAAAGGTCTTGATCCACTACCAGTTGCATTATCAAGTTGTACACTAGTTGATCTACGTCTTGCTCTATTAGATCTACGGTGATTTTGATTTGGCAAACGACGAGATTTTGTCATTCCATTTGAGACAGGTGATCGATCACCGATTTCTTCTACTTTAGTTGAATCAGGAAGATTTTCAATTATTTCATCGTTTGGTAAGACTTGATTCACATCAATATCTTCTTGTGTTGATACGTATTGTCCTGAGGTAATTTGTTCATCATTATTTCTATTGATAATTTTATTAACATGATCAACAGCGGAATCCACAGAAGTGCCTTGTTCAGGAAGTGCAGGAGACGATGATGATTCAGTAGAAGAAGTAAGACGATATAATAAAGCTTTTTCCCAAAGAATATGACGAGCTTGAGAGATACGTTCATTAACTTCATCAGGAAGAGAAAAGGTTAAAACAAGATCCAATAATTTTCCAGCCGTAATAACAGAATCATAACGATTTTGATCAAGAGATTTTTCAAATCCAGATTGTTGCCAGTCATCAGAACCTTTAGTTGAACCAAGGAGATTTGGATCCACACGATAATGAAGTTTTTCAACTTCAGCGTGAATATCAGATTTGAGATCAGCAATACAACTAATAATTGGATTAACTATTTTGGAAACATTAGATTCAAGATCTGATTCTTCAGAATCTCTAATATTTAAAGAAGAAAGGTTCAACGAAGATACATCACCAACATTAATGATAGAATCCTGAGGTTTCAAAGGATTATTAATATCATCTTTAAGAGGTACTACAGTTTGTAATCTTGGTGGAGAAGAAGTTACAGAACCATCTTCAGAATCATGTAAACTAGTATCTAAAACACTATCAGTTCTTTCATCTTCACTTGGAAATTCTTTTCGACTTTTAGGAAGATCGTAATCATCAGAACCATCATTTGAAATAACGTCGTTCGTAGTTTCAACGTCTTTAATAGTTTCCATTGAACTATTATCAATATTTTTAGAAGAAGAAGGATCATCACTCCACCTCGTTTTATAAACGAACGTATCTCTATCAGTATCAGTATCATGTTCACGAGGTTCACTTTCTTCTAATTCCGAATCAATTTCTACATCATGAGTATCATGAGCGTAATCATCCCTTTGATCATATTTACTTTCAATAATATCTTCTTCATCAGAACGTATATTTTCGTCGGTTGGAAATTCTAAAACTTCAAGTTGTTTTTTTATTTCTTCTTCAGTACCATCACAAGGAAGACCATAATGATTTAAAAGGTTTCTAGCTTCTTTAATATTAATACTTTCTAATTTTGACATGATGATTAACGTGTAATGAAAGAAATTAATAGAGATGATTATATATGAAGAAAGTCGAAAAGAGATGGTAAATAAAAAAAAACAACAAAGCATGAGTATTTATTTTATTTTTAAGGATATAAATATAAAAAAAAAATTTTTTTTCAAGAATTGATGACGAAACTTTTTGTCAGATTTATGCATGATGTAATTGATAAATAACATAATCATTTTATTCCCAGCATCGGATCCCGTGAACAAACCACTGACATTAATTAAGTTTTATTGGATAATTTTAATTTTTGATAAACTCGTAATACTGTAATACTGTAATACTTGTAATGCAGTAATGTAAAAAACTATATATCGATATATATATATTATTTTTCAAAAATTTAACTAAAATTAATTTTTTACGGCTTAATTAAAATTGCACTATATATTAAGTAATTAAGGTAATTAATTTTAACTTTAATCATTATATCGTTATGTTTTTAACCTTATGTTTAATAATAGTAGTAAAAATTAGTTTTACTAATCACGTTTGTTCCCATACGAGGTTTAAGCCCCAGAGTATCATGTGCTTTCGTCATATATTTCAACAATATCGATGTTTTTTTTTCTCACGTACAATTGAACTTATGTAAAAAAAAAAACCAACGTTTTTAAACAAGGTGCTTATTTTCCGTGATGGTGTACAGTACCAGACTTTTTTTGTTAAATATTTTGAGTACGTATGTATTCGACTCCTTTAATATCACTATCTCTGACGCTAATCCATCCGTTTCACATTAGATCCACCTGATATGCTGCACGTTTTGGACAAATATTGGATATGTTACATAAAAAGAAATAATTTTTACTTGAATTAATAATTTATTAATAAAAATGGTTAACCTAATTTTACATGTAATTATATGCTTTTGGATGATTTTTAATATTGCGACGTTTCAAAAAAGCTTTGGGCGTCTCCCACATTCTTTGAAGCGTATTCTTTCATAATACTGTAAGATATTTCGTTCAAGCATTTGAATTTAAATAATTATATTTAATATCGTTTAATCTTGAAATTTACTTATGAGATCAAGAAGATTTTAGTTATAAATATGGCGAAGACTGCAATAATGAAAAAACCTATATCAGATACCTCTGCTTCGCTTCCGAACAATTACGTAAATTTTGTGAAATAGTTAATATAACTTTGTTTATAACGTTATCACAATGAATTTGGATAAACTGTTTTGGTATGCAATTTTCTATTTCTGCGATTAGCGTTAGTATATTTCTAATGATTCATGTTGCAGAATTATGCTGACATATATACAAATATATCCTAGTAATTGTAGTAATATAATGAAGCTATGTTATTAAATTCTAAAGAGAAAGTTTTTTTTTCATCGAAGCTTTGATCCATGGATCTGCACAACGATTTTGAATCTTTCATTCGGTGATTTTTTTCTTTGGCCTATTGTAGTTTTAAATTTGCATTCGTTTACAGCATTTTAATTATTTTTGCTCTTATTTTTACTAGGTCTCATTTGTCAAATATTTGATACTGTGTTTATCTTTGTTTATCCCAAACGAAAAAAGGGCTTCTCATTTGTCGCAAAACCCGAAGTAAAACTAAGAAATGTGAGTGTAGGAATGTTAGAGAGTTTAATCACTGTAACGTGCATTTATAGTAATTTTTACTCTTTGTGAAAATTAATTTCCTTTTTTCTGTCTTGTTCTCTTTTTGAAAATATTCTTATGAAATTCTACGGGAGATTATTTCTTATACTTAAAATCTCAATTATGATATTTTAATTTGGGTTTTATTTTCATTTCCATATTTTAAACAGATCTTACATTGTTTTGGGTTTCGAAATTAATAAATAAGTACGAATTTCGAAAATAATTAGGATTTTTTCAATAAAATTTTTATTATTTTGAATTATAAATGAAAAAAATAATATAAGATTTCTCTAATTTTAAATTTGAAACCTCATTGAGAGAAATAATCTTCTTAGTTAGATATCCTCTATTATAAAGCGACTTGCGTCTGTCACGCCCAAGCTTATTCTAGAGGTAGCATCGTAATGTGTAAGTAACATTATAATTTAATCCCCTGAATTATTCATGTAATGCGTTATTCAAATAATTCCACGTAATAAAGAATTCATATGATGTCTATTTTCTTGTGATACTGTTTTGACTAGAGATGGGAAAAATGCGCATTTTATAATAACATGCGCATGAATGCGCAATAATGCGCACGTTATATAAAATGCGCATGATATCGCATGATATAATTTTTCATTCATTTTCTTTTCAGAATTTTTCAAAACTTCTGCATTACTATTTCTTAATTTTGCCTGGCATTATACACCTTGGCCTAAATTAAATATACTTCAATTTTCCTATATAAAATTTAGATGGGATAAAAGCGCATGAAACCCATCTCTAGTTTTGACACGTGTAGGCAAATTCTATATGAATCACAATATGATCAACTCAAAGATCAAGAAAAAAGGCAATGATAGGTGACAAAATTTCAAAATGAAAGGTGATCGGGGCCTGATTTAATATATAATAAAAAGAGGAATTGATTAGCGTTAGTAGAGCAAAATGACAAAAAAAAATAAGCAAAACATCACCGATATATAACATTCAAAATAAGAAAAATATGAGGAGGATCTAAAAAGAAATTGACATAATTAGTCTTACAATCAATTGATTGGTTTTTAATAATCAGGCCGGATTAAAATAAAATCCTTTTTTTCTAAAAAGCGGTTGACCGGGTCTTTTTCAAAATTTCATGTTATGGAATTTATCTTGGCTTCAAATGTTTTTAAAAAAATAATGTGTGCAACGTAATAAGTATACTAAGATACTAAGATATAATTTAATAAACTAATTACGTACGTAGCTTGTAGTCCGAATATACAGGTCAAAGCTCAAAGGATACTATTGTAATAAAAAAAAAAAAATACAGTGAATAAAGTATGCTTGCACAAATAAGACGTCATCATACCCTTGTTACGCGAGTTATGTCAAGGAAGATCGAAAGAAATGGACTTACGAGCGCAAAGCTTGCAGAAATTTACGCTTAAATAAATTTGCTGTAAATGATTGACCCTGTTTTGATCATCAAAGGTATAAAATATGTTTATATATATATATATTTGTGACACTCCTTTTTCTCTGACGTTCATTTTTTTTTTTCATCACAAACGATCATTAATAATTTACATAAAAAAAAAATGTCGTCCAAACTATTATCTGTTTACTCTCATGAAATTTCAACCTTATTAACTGATAATGATGAATATAATGTGACAATTCATGTTGGAAAAGACGAAAACATGAAAACATTTCGAGCTCATTCGTTGATTTTAAAGGCTAGATGTAATTACTATAAAACTGCTTTATCCAAACAATGGGCTAAAAAAGAAGGTGATTCCAACATCTTAAAACAACCTAATATTACTCCAAAGATTTTCGAAATAATTCTTAAGTAAGTTTTATCACCTTTAACATTTTTGTATCCTTGATCAAAAAAAATTACAATAAAATATTATTAACATAACCCATATACTTTTTATTAGTTATATATATAGTGGAACTATTACGTTAGATGATATGAGCATAATGGAAGTGCTAGAAATATTATCAGCCGCAGATGAATTATTGCTCACGAATCTATTGGAGTTTATTCAAGATCATTTAATAAAAATAAAAACAGAATGGTTACATTCTTATATCATAAATATTTATCAGGCGACAATATTACATGCTTCTTGTACAAATCTAAGAGAATTCATATTAACTACAATTCATTCTAATCCCGAATTATTATTTAAATCTTCCGATTTCTTAACAATCGATGAATCTTTATTATTATCAATACTTAACCTTGATCATTTGGATATGACAGAGGATGAAGTTTGGGATCAAGTCGTCAAATGGGGAATTGCTCAAATTAATTCTAGTTTACCATTTACAGATATTCGTTATTGGACTTCTGAAGAATTTAATGCTTTAGCTTCAACTCTTTCCAATTGTTTACCTTTAATTAGATTTTCTCAAATATCTAGTAATGATATATATGATAAAGTTTGGCCGTTTAGAGCAATTCTATCTGAAGAATTAGAAGATGATATTGTTAGATGTCATTTAAAACTTGGTAGTAAACCCAAATTGGGCACAGATTTACCAAGAAATAATTCTGTTTTAATAACCCATCAACAAAAGTTAAGAATTACTCAATGGATTGATAGGAGTAATGTTTTTAATTTTAACAGTACTGAAATTCCTTATGAATTTAAATTATTAATTCGTGGAACTCGTGATGGTTTCGATTCACAAAATTTTCATCAACGATGTGATAATCAAGGTCCTACTTTAGTTGTAATGAAGATTGCTGATTCTTCTGAAATTATTGGTGGGTATAATCCTATAGAATGGAGAGTTGGTACAGGACATTTGGAAACCGGTGAAAGTTTTCTGTTCTCATTTGGAAATAGAGATCGATTAGAAGATGCAAAGATTAGTAATGTTAGTAATGATAAGTATGCTATCACTTTGAATGACGAAAGTTACGGTCCTTGTTTTGGCGATAAAGATCTTTGGATGCGTGGTAATTTTAGTCAGCCCGATAGCTGTAGTTCTCAGCGAGACGATTACGAGAGCCGGGTCACAAGAAATCAAAAATTCTTTGTTTCCGAATATGAAATCTTTAAAATAATTAGGAAATAATCCCCTATTTTAATCATAAATCTATTTTTTAAGATAATTAGGAAATAATCCCCTATTTTAATTATAAATCTATTTTTTAAGATAATTAAGAAATAATCCCTATTTTAATCATAAATGTATTTAACTTTCTCATCATATTATCATAAATCTATTTAACATTTTCATCATATTATCATAAATCTATTTAACATTTTCATCATATTATCATAAACCTGTTTAACATTCTCATCATATTATCAACACATTCTTTTTTTATTCTAATATTTTTTTTCTTCTTTGCATATAAATATTTCTTCTCAGCTGTATTTAAAATAAATAGCGAGTTCTCCGTATATGTTATTCACTTTTGTTATTCTAATAAATGTGTGCGATTTATCATATATTGTCAGAAAGTTATCTTTTAGCGAATGATGATAAAATATCTCGTAGTTGATAAAGATTGAATGCAATTCATTGATTTACTAAAATTTGCTGGCCAATTGTCAAAAGGTCTCTGGCCAAGCTGGTCTAGCAAATAGTCTAGTCTATTAATTAAATATATTTTGTTATATAAATATAGAATATAATATATAATAATTAATCTTCAATGGTATTACAAGAAGGCTGAATTCGAACTGGGCTCGAGATCGGAGAACCGAACGACCAGGTCCTAATGGCGGAGGACATACCAGTTGAATCGCCGGGTTCTGTCGCACCGGAGGAAAAGGACATACGCTTCGAAAGTATGTACCAAGGGGAGGGCGTCCTTCAGGTACCTAAAGCCTGGGCAGACC
>CAJVPY010005781.1:0-11128 GCA_910591965.1 Dentiscutata erythropus
GATAAAATAATTTAGAAGGCTTCAGTTAGAGTAATTGCTAAACATTTGGATGTTAACAGGTCTTCTGTGAGTCAAGTTTTCAAACAATTTCAAAGGTTTGGCTATGTTGATAAATTACTATCATTTTAAATAAACATTATATACTTTGAACTTTATTATAATTATTAAGACATTGTTGGCAAATATTAATAAATTTTTGACCTCTAATTTCAATTTGTGTTACATTTTTTTACAACCCCTGATTGTATTTAACTATTTATTTTTTTTTTTAGTATCTACTAGGAGTATTACGTATTAAAAAAGCCAAATTTTTGATTTTTTTTTTTTTATAATTTTGTATAGATACAGTATATTTCAATAAATAAATTTGCTATAAGTTACCAAAGATAATAAAAAGATTCATCAAAACGAACTTGAAGTAAAAATTTTGTTTTTATTTATAGATCATTTAAATTCAAAGCTGTTTATATGTTTTTTAAGAAAGTCCAACTTATGTTCAAAATTTTTTTAGTGAAGATCTATTAATTGGTAAGATCAGTTTTTTTTTGGCATAAATTTTTGTGTCGTACATATTGGATAAGGCAAAAAAAATTTTAATAAAGTGTTGAAAGAGTTGATGTTGCTATAATAGTAACTCAATAATTTTTTTATATATTGATCACGTACTAATCATACTGAAATCAATAACTTAAAGAATTTGGCCAAATAAACTTTGGCAAATTTTTTTAGAGTGTCTCAGAATTTATGAAAACAGCTATAAACAATTTTAGGCAGCTAAAATTATTTTAGGCAGCCGGAAATATTTTAGGCAGCTGAAAATATTTTAGGCAGCCAATATTATTTACGGTTTAGGTGCCTAAAATATTTTTGGCAATTTTTATTTAAGGCAAGCCAAAAATAATTTAGGCATACATGTATACCTACCAGATAATCAAATTTATTGGTCGTATATCACGTAATTGCACGCGACCCCAATTATAGATAGTGATCTGCATCAATAACGTAACCACTTTCGCAGGTTTTTATCACAGTTTCACTCTGTTGTATTATAATTTATCAGCCAGGAAATAAAAAATTTGGGATCGGCTAGCCGGTCAGCTAAACTGCTATAGCGACTACATCGACTACATCGACTACGGCTATCTGACTATTAGCTGACCGAACCCATCCCTACTTTTAACAGTTATTTGGGACACAATTTAGGATAAAATTGGGTTTAAAGGATTAGAGATGGGTAAAATACGCATTTTATAATAAAATGCGCATAAATGCATATTAATACGCATAATACCACATGATAAATTTTTTTTTTTAAATTTTTATCTTTATTACTGATAATATATCTAAATAAAGATACTACATATTTATCCTTAATTAGATTTTGCCTACATAGATAACTTATACCAATTATTCGATTGTAAATTTCATAGTTGCTAATCTTATATATTAAATTATAAATACAAATTTAACAAAGAAGATATATAAAATAAACTTAATATTTTAATAATCTTAACTATTTAAACCTTCATAATCTTGACGTTTTTATCTTGTAGTATTGCTTTATGCAAAAACATTTGCTTTTTTATATTCATTTTATCACTAAATTTTGATTTTAATAGATTAGAATTTAATTTTTTTACTGTAACATAAAAAAACTTTTATTTTTTTTTTCTTATTATTTATTTTGCTATGGTGCCAGAAGCCTATACTCAACAATTACGTGCCTTGTTTCAATTTTTCAAACTGCTAAAACTTTTTAAACAAGAGGTTTTTTAAAAAATCTGGCTGGTGATTTTATAGAGCTAAATATGCTCTATAAAATTACCAATCAGTTTTTTGAAAAACCTCTTGTATAAAAAGTTTTAACAGTTTGAAAATATTAAGATATATATATAAAATAAACTTTAAAATGCTAAAACTTTTTATGAAGACATCATTTTAAAAATCTGACCAGTAACTTTGTTCTTCATGATAAGCTCTACATGATGAGCTCTACAAAGTTCCTGTCAGATTTTTAAAATAATGTTTTTGTAAAAAGGTTTAGCATTTTAAAGTTTATTTTATATATAAATCTTAATATTTTCAAACTGCGAAACTTTTTGTACAAGGTTTTTTCAAAAAACTAACTGGTAATTTTATAGAGCATGTATAGCTCTATAAAATTACTGACCAGTTTTTGAAAAACCTCTTGTATAAAAGATTTAGCAGTTTGAAAAATTGAAACAAATCATGTGATTGTCGGTATTGGCTTCCGGCACTATATATTCATTTTCTAAATCACTTATGTAAATACTTGTGCAAAAAAAACTTAATATTAAATAAAAAAAAAGTTTTTATTTCATAATAAATTTATCTAATAAAAGTAAATATTTACCTACACAATTTCAATTTTTTTTTTCTTTGTATATCAAAATAAGATCTTGCATATGCTCACTCACTCTTTCACGAACTTTTGCTCTAAACTTAGGTTGCTAATCTCGTTATCGTTACAGTAATACAAGGCTGTGTAAATAACGTAATATCAAACTGGGATCCTAGCGTTCGAAACCGATTTCAACATGTTAAACTCAATTTTTATACAATAAAATAAACCATTTCCAGACTTTAGATACCAATTTTCCCTTGACCTAATATATAATCGGCTTAAGTAAGAATAAACAAAACAACGACAATTGCATTTAACAATGCAACTACTCACGTGGTACACTTTAAAGATAAGCAAAATCATATATACCAATCAGAAATGCATAAATATTTATCCTATCCCGATGCAAATCTCTCATTATTTTCCTAAAGAAGAAAGGATTTATTTAATAATACAATACACACTCATTTCAAACTCCCTTTGAGCAACTCAAGCACCTAGTTTATATTTTAATTTTTCTATATAAAACTTGATGGGATAAAATGTGCATGAAACCCATCTCTATAAAGGATCCTTACCCAAAGAATACGTCACTCTGATTATAATGACATCTGGATATTTGTTTATTTTAGGGTGCGTTGATGCAACTAGAGTGATGTGCAAACTAAAATTTGTAGATAAGGTGAGAAAAAATGGATGTTCTATAGAATAGGTGGGCAAAACTTCGCTAATGATTAGTAATCATTAATAGATATTTAGCGGAGTTTCCCCTATTCTATAGAAAATCCGAAAAGATATTTAATATAATTTGATAAAATTTGTAAAATTTTTGGTACTAGAAAAATTACTATAGTTGTACGTATCTTCATAAGTACATGTTATATAAACACATTTATATAGTTAATTTAAATCGAATTTGAAAATCTCTACAGTATTGATATATTCTGAAAATCTATTCGTATCATATAGCTTGCTGGTATACATGTCTTGTGAATGTATTTGTTTAATCGGCTCTGGTTTGATATTATTAGCTTCAAAATATTGATTTTTGATTTCATTATCATTCTGATCCATTACATCCAACCAACGAGTGATTATTTCAACAAGTTTTGTTGCAGTAGGTCGTTTATCCATACATTTTATAGCTAATTCAATATACCAATCTGGTCCTAAACATTTAGGTCTTGATCCATCGATAATTCCTGATACTAGATCACCATTACTGCATTAAATAGAATTCCATCAAATGCTCTTTGCCCAATGGAAATCTCTGTCGCGATAACTCTAAAATTGTAGATATCAGATGCTTGAGTATATGGTTGGCCTATCAAAATTTCTGGCAGCATATACGTTAGAATTCCCAAAAAAATTTCCTTTCAATACTTTTTTAGAAAGTCCAAGATCAGTGATATAAATTATCTCCATGCAAAATGTTTCCGCTGTGTAAATTTCTGTGAACAAGTTTCTGAGAATAAATCGACTCAAGATCCGAAGCTATATAGTACAAAATATTCAATTTATCTTTCCATTCTAATTGTGATACTTCTACAAGATTTTGTCCTAAACCATTATTACATCATCGATTTCTAATTAGATGGGGCAATTTTAAAATCGACTTAGTATTATCAATAAGCGAATTGCATTAACATTGTGAATTGGATAGATGAAAAAACCGAAGAAGATAATACCTTAAAGGGATTCCCATGTTATTTATAAAACTTCTTTTTCGAAGTAGGTTGGATGGGCTTTCATCACAAACATTTTATAAAAAATGCGATAACAAAGGGCAACAATTGTTGTAATGAAAATTTTAAATTCAAATATACTGGTTGGTGGTTATAATCATTTGATTGGAATGGAAAAGAAGTATGGAAACAAACAACAGAAAGCTTCTTATTTAGATTAGATCTTGACGACAGCAACAACTGCATGAAAATAAAGATATCACGCATTAATTCTAATGCTAGTGAATTTGCAATTTATTGCAGTACCGTATAAGCGCGAAATAACGCGCAGGGGTGTAATTTCGAAATTTGGCCTAAATTAAGCCTAATTTGGGCCATTATTCAAAATAACACTTATACGGTAATGATTATGGACCGATCAAGTTTTGGAGAAGATCACGATTTACGTTTTTCAAATGACTGCCATACAGATATTAAGCGTAGGTTTATTTATATTTTCAGATTTTGAAGTCTTTCAAATAGTTAAATTGTTAGAACTTACATAATTTTCTTTGCAACAGTAAATCAATGAAGTATATTTCATACAAATAAAATACCACACTGCTTTATAAAAAGGACAAAATTGGTTAAATAATAATAAATAAAGTGATCGGACGTTCACCGAGCATCAATTATATATAATATTTATATAGAAATTTCACAATATTCTGAATTGATATTTTGAAAGTACCTAAAGGTCCCAGAATAGATAAACTACTTAACAATTTATTTTGATTTTTAATAGAGAAACTTGACTTTTACTGTGATTTAACAAATTAGCATAAAAGAAAAGGTTCGGTTTAAATCTTGCACATCTTTATCGTTTTTGCAACAGTCACATTATAACAGCTAATAATAATAATAATAATAATAATAAATAAATAAATAAATAATTCAATTATAGTCGGTCACAAAATTTGTCAGTTCTCAACGAACACGTTATTTTCACTAATGCTTTCTCAGCCATTCAATTACTTCAGTAACAGTGGAAATTTCGGCTACACCATATTTTAGATTTAATAAAGTTGCCTTTTTTAAAAAATGAAAAGTTATTTTGGTAATTCCATTACCTCGAAAAGACATATATATATATATATAATAGCAAACTTTCATACTTCATGCATTTTTTCATTCTCTGTAGCGGTTGCATCTTTGAGGAAAACAATATTATAATCTTGATCAAAGCCACCTAAAATTTAAATAATATAAATAAACAAATAATTGTATTATATTTATTAGTAATCTACTCACTTCTCGCTGTTGCTTCGCAACACAAATTTGTCTCAGCTCCAGATATGATAAGAGTTTTAATTCCAAGAGAAATAAGCAAAGAATGGAGTTCAGTTTTGTAGAAAGCATCATAGCGTGTTTTATTTTTAATTATAAAGTCAAGGACATCAATCGAAGTAGGAGAACGCTAAAAAAAGGCAATTAAATAAAGTTATATTTATAATTAAGTTTAGTACCTAGAAATATTATTAATCACTAACCAAAATAAATGGCTTCAGTTCTTTCACAATTTCCCATTCTTCAGATCCCCAAATAATGCTTTTAGAACCCCACTTTAAAAAAGATTAATTTTGATTTTAAATCACGTAGATTTATCATTATGTGTTAATTATATAGTGTTTGGACTTTGATGAGATGTTCAACAATAGATATTTCTGAGTAATTGGATAAGCAAGAATTTAACGAGAAATATAACTGATGTTAATAGGTTGCTTACGCAGTTGGTTATCTTTCTCAACAAATTTCCCTTATATCCAATTATCCAGGAACAATGTTGCAGGCAAAATTATTTTTCTAAATCAGAAACATTTCATCGGTAAAAGAATTTCACTAGGAAGATGCATTTCGACATATTCTAATTTAATTCACAATAAAAAAATAGTAAGTAGCATTATAGGCGAATTACTTTTCAAACTTCGAAATTTTTCTCAAGACAAAATAATTAGTTTAAAATGCAATTCAGGATGGAATTTTTACATCTGTTGAATCAATAAATTCTTCACATCTAAAAAAATCATTTTTATAAAAATGCCAATGTAACTCATTTGATTAATTTTTTTCATAGCGCTTTTCAAATTATTATTGTGATAAATGATCATTGGGTCATAGTAATTTGAAAGCGTTAAAATATACTCATGTTCACAGAGGCGTACACTAGAGTTGCAGGTGAAACCAATTAATCTCACAAGGAAACTGGTACACCATTGAAGATTAGTTTCATCTATAACCCTAGTTTACCATAGGTGCACCAGTTTCACCAGTTTCACCTACAAACTAGTGTACGCCCAGTCCAAACTCTAAATTGATGGGTTGAGTTATTTGCTTAGACTATTAATCTTAATTATTATTTTTTTGTATCTACGAAATGGTCTAAATACTCAACTTACAGAATTACTGTATATATACAACCATTTTAGTTTAATAAAATCATTTAATTTTTACATACCCATTTTCCAACAGCACCTCCGTCGAATTCTAGATTTCTATGACCATGTTGAGTCCAAAAAATAGGAATTTCTTTCTCGTGGCAAGTTTTTACAATAGATTGCACATTTGGGATTATATCAGAAATCTCACATCGAAGTGATTCCTATTTAAGAAAAAAATTTTTTTTATAAAAATTAAATAGTTTTAATAGTTTTTAATCATTATTTGTTATACTCACTTGCATATCTATGACCAACAAGGCGACTGTCTTTGGATCATAGGGAATTGTAGTTGACATGGTGTACTTGAGAAAATTTTAATTACACGCTTACAGTTATATATTACTAAAACTTGTTTCACAAGAATTGTCATACCTATATAATAATTCTAGTTAAAATTGGCTAAGATGCAAAAAGTAAATTCAGATTTTAGTTAAAAAAAAAAAAGATCGTTAAGCAGTTTCTTGTTAAAAAACGCATGATTTGATCTGATTTAGAAATGATCTTTACGGTCGACTTTTTGTTTTTATGATTATCCTTACCATATTTGATTACGCCGAACAATACTACTGCACTAGAATGTAGGACAAGATATTCGCTAGATAAGTGTAATGTGACAATCAGTTACAGCGTCCATGTTTTTGACTAAGTTAATACTAGAATTATTATGAGATTTAAGTATAGGCTTTAAAAATTTTAGCATCAGCGCCACAAGAATTATTCAACATGACGTACATGTACTGTAAAAAAACATTTTAGGCACTTATTGTAGTCTATTATACGTAGTCTTACGTACTAGATTAGAAAAATTGAGCTGCACAAGTCTATATGACTCTTATAGCTATATAGTTTACATAATTATCCAAAATTAGAACTCAATGAACAATATGAATTTTGAAAAAAAAACAATAGCACAGCTTTTCATATAAAATTCCTGCTTTTGAATTCTAATTTTCCTAGGCAATATGATTAGAAAGCTTAAGAAAACTTTTTTCAAATTTGTTGTCACGTTAAGATTTGCCAAGAAGTAATTTAATTGGTTCATTCTCATTGATACAATTAAAACTTCCTAAATTATGTCGTATATTATATAAATTAATTTGTAAATAAAACAAGGTGATATAGTTATATGATAAATTCGACATTTATCCGGCACCTTATTATGATAGCATCAACAGAATAACTATATAACATCTTCGTTTATTTTTTGACTAATGTCATTCTTTTGGAAATTAAAGCTCATTTATAAATAAAATTAAATTGTTTATTTATATATTTGAATTTTGAAACTTTAATGGTATAGTTTTAATGCTGATTTTTTAGTTCTGTTAGGTATACTATAATATAGAATGCTTTTAGTCAAATTCTAACATTTAGATGGAGAAGATAATTGTTAAGCTTAAAGCAATTCATGTAGAACCAAGCTAACAGGTTTTCCAAATCGACAGTGTATGCTTCAATCATATTTAAGTCCATTGATACCCAAGGTAGCAATGTATTTACAAATCAGTTATAAATGGTATCTTTGTGCATACCCGACACATACTTACGTCGTACGTGCGTATGTGATTACCTATGTGCAGTGTATATAATGGTTACGTGAAAAACATGATAAGAATTAAATTTTTGGTTCGTGTAACCACAGTATAATCTACTTTTAGGATGGTTCCTGCTTTGAAAATTTCCGTGTAACATTTCATTTAAATAAAAAACTCAATTTAAAAGTGTATACTTTATTCCTTTTAATTAGGTAAGAATATAATGAACGAAAATTTTGGTACCTGCAAAGAATGTAAAAAAAAAAACACTAGTTTAAAGTGGTGTCAATCATGCAACGCTAAGCGACTTGAATCTGAATTTCCGAATTGGACTAGTGGAAATGATGAACTTGACGAATTTCTTAGAAAATCTCAACTTACTGCGAGATGTTGGCAAGAAGCATTTGAATGGATTCCATATTCAAATATCATTGATGTGGAATATATTGGAAAAGGTGGTTATGGAACTGTCTACAAATCGAAATGGTTGAATGGATGCATCATTAGGTGGATGCATAAGGAAAAGATGTGGAAACGTTGGGGAACTGAATATGTTGCTTTGAAAACACTTAACGAAGGTTTTAGCTATCTTATGCATGAAGTAAGTAAATATTTGAATTTTTTTCAATTTTTTATAATCAAATTACAGTGCTTATAAGGAGAATTTCTAAAGTAGTAATGTTATGGCGCAAAAATTTGACAGTCTCGTGATTATCGTGATTATTACACAATTAGAGTGTACAGTAAGGTTGATTATTCATACGTATAATGAAAAAAAAATCCGGAAATAAATTAAATTTGGTTTGGCAGCTGGGTTTTCGGCACTAAAATTTAGATATATTCTCGTTATTTTTATTAAAATTGGCACTAACATTTAGGCAAATTATTAGGTCTAACAATTTTATGAATCAATCATGAGGCTGGAAATTTTTCCCCCATAGCTTTGGTACCAATTAAACCTTGTAGCTGTCTTATTTACCTGTAAAACCTAAAATATAAAACCTTGTAATAATTTCATTTATAATTTATTTCAACATAATTTAAGCATCAAGTTAATATATAGATTTTAACATATATATTAAATGAATCAATAGAAACAAATTCACTTTTATATTGTCAAATTTGATTAAAACATTATCAAGCTATTTTTATTTAAATTTAAAAATGTAGAGTGATCACTGTTTCTATTGACTTATTACATAATTCGGAGCTTTGTCATTCATCTCAACAAATTCAAATGTCATATACTCTTTAAGCATCATCTAAAACTGTGCTCGGTTTTGAATTTGTTAAACACAAAAAAAGTAAAATTCGCAAATTACATAGTTTCATATTAAAATAAAATTTTGACCAAGCATGGCTTTAGACATCCTTTAATCAAAAATAATGCCATCTAGTAAAATTTCTAATTTCGTTCATAGCAGAATTTATGAATTTATTTATTTATTTATATGCATAATGATAATTTATAACTAATCATAAAATTTTTTATAATTAAAGTTGAAAACACTCCATAGGTGTATTAAATTCAATTCAAATGGATTTGAATGTTATGGTGTCACGCAAGATCCTATTACTCACAAGTACATGATTGTTACGGATTATTACAAAGGAGGTGATCTTCGCCAGTATATTCGAAATAATTCTATTATTCTTAATTGGTCAAAGAAACTTGATATGCTTTGTCAACTTGCACGAGACCTCCGCAATATTCATAATGCTAATCTTGTACATAGAGATTTTCATAGTGGAAATGTACTTGTTGATGGAATCACTTGTATTTCTGACCTTGGGCTATCTGGAGATATTGAAACTTTACGCTTTTCTACTGAGGTAAATGGCGTAATGCCATATGTTGCCCCTGAAGTTCTACGTAGAAACCCTTATACCAAAGCTTCTGATGTATATAGTTTTGGAATTATAATGTGGGAATTCACTTCTTACCAATTGCCATTTTCTGATCGGCTGCATGATATTAATTTAGCAATAGAAATTTGTGATGGTTTACGTCCTCTGCCAGTTAAAGGAACGCCACCTTGTTATATAGAATTAATGCAACTTTGTTGGGATTCTGATCCAGAAAAAAGACCAACTGCCAATCAAATAGCAAATACGCTGCAAACTTGGTTTGATTGTACAGATGATTATATTCAGCTTCAATTTAAAACTGCTGATGAAATTATGCAAAAAAGACCGCTTCCAATTTCTTATATCCATCCTTCAGCTATTTTTACTAGCCGTCGTTTGCCAACCGTTTCTACTGAAGATAGTATGTTTCTATTCTCATTTTGAAAGTTTCTTAAATTTATTTTAATTGCTAATTTATACTTTATAGATTATCAAACACGCCAATTCGATCTTACAGTGCCTGATGAAGACGATAAAGAATTAAATTAAAAATTCACAAGTGGTTGCAATCAATGGTTATTTTTATTTATTATCAAATGACATATAATAATAAAGTGATTACTTGTAATGCTATATAAATTAGTAATATTAGCCCATCATATAATTCAATAAAAAAAAACGTATATTTATTAAAATATTTCTATAGTTAAAAGTACTTTTTTTATAGAAATTTGCAAAAAAAATTGTAGTTATTTTTATTCTAAAATAATATTATACTTCAAAACATTATTGTATTAGGCCACACAAAGTTAATTTTTCGTTTTGCATAACATGGTTTTCCGAAATTCCAGTCGGCGAGTCGGATTTTTTTTTTTCAAAAAAATTTTTTTACTATAAATTAGTTGTATTTAAGGCCACGCAAGTTAATTTTTCGTTTTGCATAACATGGAATCAGAAAATTCGTTGTTTTTTTTTAACAGTCCTGTCGGGTTATTCCGGAAAATTAGGCTCAATATCGGCATAGCGAACATATATTGTGATTGGCTAATTTTTGTAGATCATCTCGTTATACTGAAGTCTTATTAAAGTAACGATTTTCTATCACGATAATCACGAGAATGAATTCGCAGCCACGAATACGTATTCGCAGAGGTTGTGGTATAAAAATTCAGAAACTATGCCTTCTTCTCTATAAGACGTTAAAGTAATTTGGTAATC
>CAJVPY010005782.1:0-11128 GCA_910591965.1 Dentiscutata erythropus
AAGTACTTTAAAGCACATAAATTAGTTACCCGGGCAATTGAATCAATTAGCCAATCAGATGAATGTCGGCCTATGACCCCTGCAGTATTGAATACAAGAGAATTCAAATTAAAATTTAAGTGAAAAAATAAAATTGTAAAAAAGCCAATATATTCTTTGTTAAAATAGTGGGTAAAGTTTAAATAGAGTAGAATGAACTTTTGTACATAATAGTCAAAACACAACACATCAAGAAAGAACAGCTCTACAGTATTGGCCAGTTTTTTACAAACTTCTAAAAAGTAAAACTAAGCAGTGAAATTACACATATAAGTCAAATTCAATATAGCTCTTTGAATTAAAGTATATAAACAACATTCTACCAGTTTTTGAAAAGCTCAATAGAAGAAAACTAGATATATATAAAACAGACAAATGTATTATATGCAAAAAGAAAATAGAGAACATAGAATCTTTGAATTTAATATAAGATATAAAAGAATAAGAAGTTGAATTAACCCTGAAAGAAATAGAAAAAATACAAGACTTATATAAAAAAAAAGAGTTCCATAGAAAAGAGAGATGAATAAGAGGTCTAATTACAAAAGAAGACTTTGATAAAATCCAGCTAAGCTTCATGTTCAACAAACAAGCAAAGAATTTCATAGTAAAACTTTAAAAAAAAATAGATTAAAAAAATTTATAAAGAGATATAGATTACAAAATGTAGATTAGTATAAGAGTAGGAGAAGGGAAATAGTATAATGTGAAAAAAAAAAAAAAGATCTAGCACAGATACCAAAAGAAAAAAGAAGTCCAAAAAGAAAAAAAAAAAGAGAGCAAGTAAAAAGAAAAACCCAAGTAAAGAGCTTCATGAAAGAAAAAAAATGAAAAATGAAATCGAAGCAAGATAAAAAATGGTTTTAGAATTAACTAAACATGAAATTTTGAGTTGGATAAAAGATGGGCAACATGCAGAATGGTGAAAAAGTTAATCAGTAGTCTTAACAGGCCATAAAAACCATCCAAGGAGATATTAATGAATCTGTTGGCAGAATGAAGGTAAATCTTACTATAGCAGGTCGTACATAGGTATTCTCTAAATAACCGGGTGAGTCAATATTTGTAATTTAGGTGTCAGGGGGAATAGCCCTCTGTAAAATTTAATATTTCAAAGTATAATATTATTAAACCTATAAAGTAGTGGCAGGACTACTGAAATGTTAAAAAAAAAAAAAACTTGAATAATTCGAATAGAAAATCTGTAAGACCTGTAAGCTCTACGTACTTACGTGCGTTCGTGCATGTTGTACGTATTCTGGATTAACATCTTCTCGACCCAGAATCGGGCAGCTCCAGATGAGAATTTAGGCCAAATTAAACTAACTGAAGACTTTTTTTGTTCTAAAGTTCTAACTTAAATAACCTAATTCTGCCAAAAAATTCCCATCCGAATCTGAATCGGGATGACTCCAATCTGGGGTACAACATACATACCTGATACAACGTACGTACGTAAAACTGGCATAAATTACAGAATTATCAACTACCATATCGTAAAATTTCTGGGGTCATGTGGCGCCAACTTGCAGGTGCTACCATACGTACGATATATAAATAGATGAATGTCTTTTTTTTCAGCTTAACGATAAAAAAGTTTTTAGAAATAAGTTTTATTATCAAAAAATACGAAATGGCGGATGATTTGGATGTCGAAGCAATGCTAGAAGCCCCTTTTCAAAAGGGCCAGGTAAAAAAATTATTTACCTCCAGTCTTTTTTCGTTGAACCTTTGTAATCAAAACTCCGTCGTATATAGGAAACCTCTGTTACTCACAATACTAACGGAAAGAGTCGATCGGACCAAAAGGACGATATAAAAAGGTTATTTACTATTTTGAGTTAAATGGTGTCTACATTAGCTTGAACTGAACATCATAGTAATATACTTTCTAGTGATGAACGACGACGTCATCGAAGTTCTTCGAGAACTTCCAGTCACCGACATAGATCACATTCTAGATCACGTCGTTCACGAAAGTCACGTTCTAGATCTCGCGACAAACACAAAAGACATCGTAGTCGTTCTAGATCGCGTGAAAGGCGACGAAGAAGTCGTACTCGTTCTAGGGAAAAGCGTAAAAGAAGTCGTAGCGCACGTAGGAGGAGTCGTAGTCCAAGCAGATTCAGGTAAGTTTGTTCAAGAACAAGCAGTTACGGTATGATATGATAAAAATTATTTATTAATATTTGCTTCCTTAGTGACCGTGACCGTCGGCGGCGTTCACCAACTCCTCCTTTAGACGAAGAAGAACGTGATAAACGTACAGTATTTGTTATGCAATTAGCTGCGCGTCTTCGAACTCGAGAACTTGCTGATTTTTTTGCATCGGCTGGCAAGGTCCGAGATGCAAAGATTATTGCTGATAGAATATCTAGAAGATCAAAAGGGTAATTATTTACGACTTTCAACATATTTGTTCAATTTAATAAATGCTAATTCTAATTATACAATTTCATAATTTCTAGGGTTGGTTATGTCGAATTTTATGACGAAGAAGCTGTTCCAAAAGCTTTAGCTTTGACTGGGCAAAAACTTTTAGGTATTCCAGTGATTGTACAATTAACCGAGGCAGAAAAAAACAGACAAGCTAGATTAGCAGAACAAGCGTGAGTCTCTATTTCAATTTTTCTGATATTTAGATTATGAAGATACCATATTTATATAATATTATTACATACGTTAGAGCTTCCCATGCGACAGATATTGCTTATCACCGGTTGTATGTTGGGTCAGTCCATTTTAATTTGACAGAAGATGATCTAAGGCAGGTTTTTGAGCCATTTGGACCATTAGAATTTGTTAACTTACATAAAGATCCAGAAACTGGCCGGTCTAGAGGCTTTGCCTTTATCCAGTAAGAAAAAATTTATTGTACTCAAAATAAGCATTTTTTAAAATAATAATTTTTTATTAATATAATAATAATAATATTCAATTTAGATATAAAAATCCAGAAGATGCTAAACAAGCACTAGAAAAAATGAATGGCTTTGAATTGGCTGGAAGAACAGTAAGCTATCATACAGTATGTGCGAATTCATTATTTCAAAGTCTCATGTGGCAATGATTTCTTTACAGATTAAAGTAGGTCTTGTTACTGACAAGAGTAACGGCATGAATTTGAATCTTGATGATGGCGGTTCGTATCTTAATAATCATTGATTGATTGTATATGACCTTACTTACTGTTAATTTTGTAAATTAGTTGATTAATTCTCATTTATAATCCAAAATGCACCTATACCCAAATAAATTTTTAGATGTTGCTGGTTTAGCTCTCAACGCACAGTCGCGGGTCGAATTGATGCAAAAGTTAGCTCGCGATACTGACTTGATTGCACCTGCAACTACGCCAGCTTTATCAGAAGTGTCAGTATCTTTATTCAATATAATTAAGTGTGTATATAATTGTAAGCAGAATATTATAAATCAGTTTATTTTAATAATTTAGGCCACGTCCTGTACAACCCAGAGTGAACCCAACTCGCTGCGTCTTATTAAAAAATATGTTCAATCCTGAAGAGTAAGTATGAATTTACTAGTTTTGCCCAACTGTCCGTATGATGCTAATCAGGCTCCATTGAACTTGAAAGTCAAGGCAAATGACAGCACTAGAGTCATAATCAATTACTATTCTGCTAATTTTCCAATCTAATTCATTTAATTCATTTATTAACCTCTTCAGGGAAACTGAATCAAATTGGGCCGAAGAACTCGAAGAAGACGTAAAAGGAGAATGTGTCAAATATGGCGCTGTTGTTCATATTAGCGTTGATAAAGAATCTGAAGTATGTATTTTGTATTATGATAAAGCTTCGTTAAATTTATTTTTGTATTGACACTAAGATTATAATCCTTTCTTCAAGGGAGATATTTATATGAAATTTGATAATGTCGCATCTGCTAAAAATGCAGTGAATGGCCTCAATGGACGATGGTTTGGAGGCAATCAAATCCAGGCGGTGTTTATTCTCGACATGTTTTATAATGCTCGATTTCCAAAAGCAGCAAGTCTATGATACTTCGCAGTGTTCGAGATGCTTGAAAAAAAAAAAAGAAAAAAAAAAAAAGAAAAAAAAATTTAATTTTTTAGCTTGAATAAGACTGATCGATAATTATTTGTGGATAGTTTTTAGGTTTTTAACGTTGAAAATAGAGGACGACTGCCATCAAATGAAGGAAGTCCTTACATTCTGGGTGCGCCGCTGAGAAACCGTAGCAAGAGTAATTTGTTCATATTTGTGTTCATTGTACTGAAACACCCGATTTCTCATGTTTGGCATGTTGAATTTATTCTTTATACAGTAGTTTATGTGGAAAATTACCACTTCGCGAAGCTATCATTATGATTACATACATACACTAAGGGTTGCAAAGAGAAGTTATATTTTTTTCCTATTTCATTTTTTTTTCAATTTAATTCCTTGCGTCCTTTTGGTTTTTATTGTATCTTTCTGTTGATCGTGGTCGTAGGATAAAACTCTCAATCGCAAGGCCAGTAACTTTCGAATAAAATTGCTACAATATGACAGGTGTGCCGTGGAACGAATTCCAGTATCGGATGCCCGTTGTCAATATGATTTTTACCCTTTTTTTTTTTTTTTTTTTTTTGATACCGGCGAAAGATTATATCGAAAAGTGTTGCAATTATCATAACAAATGGGTTTTCAACGTATCGCAAGCAAACTCTGTTCATAACTATGGCATGTAGATAAAAAATGAGCTAGTGATTATTAATAGTCTGCTTTCTTTTGCCAGGTAACTTATACATCGAAAGGAAAAAAAAAAAAAAAAAACCAGAAAAATGGACCTAAAATCACCGATTTTTATATTAAATTACATAATATGTGATTGATCTTTTTACTTTATATATAAACTCGAATGCAATTTATATGTTTACTATATTTATCGTTATATGATAAAATGGCTCATTATCAATTATGATGACTAGGGTTGATGAATTTCGTGGGTGTTGTGACGCTTCAAAATTACAACCAGCCTATAAATTGGCTGAATCCTTGTGATGTCAAAGTACACAACACACACTCCAAATTACTTTAGAGTTGGAATTTTTTACCGACTCGGCCAAAGGCAACCAAAACATAAATCTATCTCTACTATTGCAGGCGCACCACGCATCATATAAAATATTAGTATTATACATACGTTTAGGCTTTATTAAATAAACTTCATAAATCACCTTTAGACTTAGGATCTGTCAAATTCGTCTGTGACGGTGACCCCAATACAATCTACTTTTCGATTGGTTGCAAAACATTCTTTTGTTTATAAAACTTATTTGCATTATTTAATTTAAGTTGGCGATTATCAGATGTCTGAAGCCGAGGACACTGCACTCGAATCAAGCGAGTTTAGCAACCAAGCATCTGCTAATTCAACAGAGTTAGACAGTAGCATCCAAACGCCTGCAAGAGACGTAGATAAAAAAGATTCTGATGACGCGATAAAGGACGAAGAAAAACCAATCAAAGAATCTCTAAATGCGAAATCGAGAAACATGATTCGTTATACGAGAGAACAATTGCTGGCATTGCGCGACAGCCCGCTTGTTAAAAAACCGGACGCACTACCACCAATTAGTACATGGTTTGGGTAAATTTAAATCATTATTTTTCTTTAAACATCCATTCGTTAGATCAGCAACTGGGGTAGCGCCCCTTTTCTGTAATTCTTATCAGTTTTTATGATCAATTGTTCTTGATTTATAAGAACAGACAAGTCCATTGCTTGGTATCAATTCTGATTTTTGATTTTATTTAAGGGAGTCGGTCGTAAAAAAAGATACCAAGAGAAATAACGCTGAGAGTGTTCAAGAAAATGAAAAAGGGTACTCATCAATATACTTTGCTAGTCGATCAATTCAAGATGATTACATTCGTTGACACTTTTTAATTTAGCAAACAACCCAGCCAAAGTCTCGTTGATGGATTAAATAAATCTAAAGACGATCTGACTGCACTAGGTATCCCGAAAAGTCCTTCAAAAAGTCCAAACGGATCGGAGCCGACGTCCCCAAAGCCATCAGGCATGTGTTGAACTTGCTAAACTTGTTTTTTTTTTTTTTCAGTGATATGATTAATAAATTGAATTATTAATTTAAAAACAGATAAAATTATTCTTGGTCCCCCTAAAATGAATTTCGCTTCATCTTCTGTTGGAGGATTAAAAAGCGCGGAAGATAAACCAAATCAGCCTAGAACTGGCAGATCTGATGGAATGCGACAACGTCAAGTGAGTATCTCTCTTGGTCTTATATGTGTCCTTTCAAATTCGATTAACAATGAATCGATATTGGATGACAGGATGAATATTCGAGGGCTGGAATCAAGGATTTTGAACCACGGGCACCTCGTGGTCCTACTGGTGAACGAGGTTTTGTTGGTAGGGAAGCTCTAAGAGAACGAGCCCTGGCAGATAAAGCGCTCAAGGAATCAATTGGATCATCGCATAATTCTCATAGCCGTGGTTTAGGCCATACAAGATCTCAAGATTCAAATAAAAGCGGCCGCAGAGATGGTGATAAAAAATTCAACCATTCATTTAATATTTATTATCTGATTTTTAATATCTATTTCGTTTTTGTAGGTGGTGGCATATCTGGGAGGGACCAATTGGGCAAAACCAATTTTATCAGACATCATCATTCTGAAGACAGATTCGAAACGCCTAAATGGATGAATTACAACCCGCAAACTGATGAAGATACAAAAAATGGTGAAAACGGAGGGTATGAAGATAAAAAGCATTTTGATTTCCAAGCTTGGAAGTCACAAATGAAGGAGCAGGACCGAGAACGTAAAGAGAGAGCAAGAACGGAAAAGGACAAAGAGCGCAAAGAAACTGCCGAGAAAGGCAGAGCACGGAGTATATCACGTGCTGACAGCAGTGTATCTTGGAGACCTGATAAGATCGGGGCGACAGAAGAATCTAGCACATTGGTTGAAAATCCTATACCTGAAAATTCTATACCTGTAACACAAAATGGTTCAAAAGAAAAGGGGACATCCGATTTCAATGGTAAATTAACTGAACCTTTATTATTTTCAAAAGTACTAGTTGACAATCTATGCAATATAGATATATTTATTAACTTTATGTTAAGTTTTAAACGTGTACAATGGAATTAAAACAAAAAAATCTAAATGGAAATGTCGTTTGTTACATAGAGTCAACATATTTGGCCAATGTGGACCAACTTTTTGGCCCTGGAATCGATCTCAATGCACCTCTGGATTCTGGTTCGTCAGCTTTCGATAAGTTTCTGTCAAAACATAAACTTGCCATGGCCGAAGATAATATTCCTAAAGCTGGTGTCACAAAGAATGCTGAAATGATTCCCCGTGAGCAAGGCACGTCTCGCTTTGCCAGATTTTTTTCCCATAATGTAGATGAAAGCTCTCAAGAAATGGATCATAATAATGAAAGACACCCAGTGTTTCCTACACCAATGCAAAGTAATCCAGTTCCAAATGAATTAAAACCTGGTCCAATTAGCCTTGATACATTGTTCCAGAGTCAAGCAGCAGTGTCTTCTACAGCTGCACCAGCTTCTCCTCATATAACTGATGGAAAGCGAGTACTTTCAAGAATGCTTACCGAAGACGAAGTTTTGCAGACAATTGGAGCAAAACCGTCCATTAAACCAGAAGCTAAAGAGCGTAATCATGAAGATGAAGCTGCTATGTACAAAATATACGCAGCTTTGAAAAAAGGACCAGTGAGTCTTGTTTATTAATTCTACTTAAATCAAGTCAATAGAAAAGGGACAATTTTTCTAAAATTTTTTTCAACTTTAAGTTATAGTATCTCAGCAACTACCAAACCAAATTCAATAAAAAATTTTTAAATCTACATAGTTTTAGAGTTAAACCAAAAAAAAAAAATTTTTATTGAATTTGATTCAGTAGTTGTTAAGATATTTTAAAAAGTTACTAAAAATTATGTCTCCTTTTTATTGACTTCTTTTTTTTTCGAATTTATCCTAATTGTTTTTGAACCGTTAATCAAGTCTACAGAGTTATCGAGGCCGCCGCAATCCAATATGCCAATGTCGTTATCTAATCAGCCCCCAGCACACCAAACTTCAATATCGCACACGGGGTTGCCTTTCAATGACCCTTCTATTATCAGTGCGCAGAAATTGACTCCAGGGGCAAAATCCAGTCAACATCAATCAAAACTCGATATTTCGAACAGGCATTTAGGATTTTCCGAATTACCTTCTACAGATTCTGCAAAAAAAATCAATATGCTCTTTGGAGGAAACGTACCAACTTCAGTATATCGCCAGTTGAGTTCAAGGTCAGATAATGGTTCTAGAGAGTCGTCAGCCGCATCTTCGCCGGCATTAAAATTCAATGCAAAACCTATTATTTCCAACTTTCCACATTCTCCGCAATCATCGGCACATATTCATGATATTCATGCGCCGATTTTTAAATCACCTCCACCTCACTCTCCTAATCCTTCTCATCAACAAAGCCACAACCATTCACAATATCATAACAATGTACCTAGTTACTCTAACGGGCCAAACATCTCTCAACACTCGCATAATCGACCAGAGTATCCTCCGCCTATCGGCCGCAACATACCAGTAGAACAGTTGTTTAACATGAACCCGCCACGTAATGTTCCACAACAAATCCCCCCGCAATTTCAACAACCTCCCCTTCCACCCCAAATACCATTTGGTTATCAGCATCAACCTGAACGTTATCCCCAACAACTCCAGTTTACTGGTCCTTCAATACCACATCTTCCTGTCCATCACCATCCAGGAATGTTGCCACCCGGTACAGAGGCTCTTTTCGCAAACATGCATGGATATGCTCAGTTTATTCCGAACATTGTGAACAATGCAATGGTTCCGAATAATATACCAGGTATCAGAATATATAGTTTGCGCTCACAAGATTCTTAATAATCACATCGTTATATTAATCATTTTTCTGTAATAGGAATTCCAAACAATACCAATATACAGCAACGTGGAATGATGACTTTGGAAGAAATTGAGAGACGAGGACTTGGTAGCCGTTAATATATTATCGAACAATTGATTACATATATTCTTCTATTTTCCATCGTTTTTATTTTTGCGTCTCTATCATGCCATCATTACGAATTCCATCCTCTCCTTATTTTATCTTTGAGAAATACACTGTAATTACACAACAATGTACGTATATATACATATATATTTCAATAATATCTCAACTCCAGTGTAATATCAAAGATTTCAAGGAATATAGCATTGCGAATTTCTGTTAATCTCTGTAATATTTATACCATAAGATGATGAATATTATATACAATGATCATGTCTTCAGGGATGCTATTAGGAGGTAGGAAAAATTTACTAGTTGAAAGTGCATGATGTTGTCTCGTCCAGTGGAGTCTTAAATAATTTGTTTGATTTCGAGTAATTAAGCTTCTCTGCACAAATTGAACATTTCATCGTGTTCAGATAAGTCATATATTTACGATATGAACTTAAGAAACAATTATTAAATATTTCATTCTCTTATTTATTATGTCGTTTTTCATTAGCACGTGTAACATTAAAATTTTAACGAATAGTGTACTTTTATTTAATTATGATCCAAGAATTATTTTTTACAGTATATTTATTATTATTATATATTAGATTTAATCTAGATTTTTATTGTATATAAATGATATTTTTTTAGAAAGCTGATTGATTATCTTAATCCATTTTTTTTATAAAAAAAATAAATATTTATGAAACAGTGATGTTTTATGTTAATTTATTAATAATCGAATATGAAATATGATGCTAGATGTTTTTTTTGTATTGCCGTGGGTGTGTCACTCAGCAAAACAATTCATAACAGATAACGGAAAAATTTTTTTCTTTTAGTGTGCTGCATAGTAGCTTATGAGAGTGACGTTCCGATTAAAAACAATTCCTGCTTTCATCGCGTGCCGATATCGTTATTGTGCAGTGACTAACGCTAATAAATATCTTTAGACCGCAAACTTAGAGCTTATAACTTTTTTTATGTTAGGATTTTACGCTTTAAAAAAATCAAATAATAAATTTTGGCACAATTAAATTAAAGTCTAATTACTTGGTTTTAATAACTTAAGTAGACCTAGCCGGCTGGCTCTTTTTTAAAATTTCATCTGTACAAGATTATTAAAAATTAGATAATATATACAAAAAAATATATAAAAAAAATCTTTTTAATTAATAATGTACTTATTACAATTCTTCAAAAATATTCTAGATACAACAAGAACAAGAATACTAAAAGATATATATAATTTATATAAATGCAAATAAATTGCAAAAAATAAAAGCAAACAATAAACTCTAATAATCACTTGTATCAAATTTTTTAATTACTTTGTTTTTATAATATGAAATTTTTAAATAAACCTGGCCAGCTGGCTTTTTTTTAATTTTTATCTGTACAAGACTAATAAAAAAAATATATATAAAAAAATCTTTTACTACTACAATACTAAATTTTTAACAATACAACCTATTTTTAGATATATACAAAAATATTAATTTGTTTGCTATTTTTAAAAGTAGTTTTATTAGTGAAATTTTTATTATTTAGAGAGATAAGAGAAGTTAATAGAAAAAGAACAAATTATTTTTAGTAATTTTTAAATTAAAATATCTTAACAACTATTTAATTAATTTTTTTTTTTTTTTAATTTGGCAATTCTGCCTTTATTGTATTAGGAGTGCATAATCTAAATACATAGTTTCCGAACAAAAAGCCTGCAATAAACTCAATGCCTTCCACCCTTCTACTCTTCAATAAAGACTCACTCGGCTGCTTGTAATGGTGCCCAAGTGCGATCTGCCACAGCAATAATTCATTCATCTCTGGCATCTAACTTGCTAGATGACTTCCTAAAAAAATCACTAAAAGCTTATTGCTAGTTTTGTCAAGATTGCCTTTTTCTTAACATTTTTCCTTCTTCAAAGAGATATAGAACAAATGGGGGTAAGAAACAAAAAACACAGATAAAACGAAAACAACAAAAACAAAAACAAAAAGAAAAAACAAAGAAGAATATATAA
>CAJVPY010005783.1:0-11128 GCA_910591965.1 Dentiscutata erythropus
ACGACGCACTCCGCTTCACCACATTTCATTTAAAATTTTTATTTTTATACTAAATTTTACTCCGAGAATTTTTACTTGGAAGTAATTTTTGTCTATTTGTTGGTTGCTTTATTTACTTAAAATTATACAAAAAATATTGTGACATCGAGTGAGCAATTTATTTAGTTAGGAATACAATACATAAAGTTTTCCACTTCACATTCCATTTCAAATTTTCATTTTTTATTTATCAAATTTTTTAATACATATTAAAATGATTATATTACTACCAGACGAATGTCTTTTAGAAATATTTAATAATTTTCGTACCTATTTTAGGACATTATTTCCATGCCTTCTTGTAAGTCGTCACTGGTGTAGAATTATCATACCAATATTATGGAGTGAACCAACAAAATATTATGATGATTTAAGACTTATAAGAATGTATCTTTTGGAATTAAATGCTGAAGAACAAGCCTTATTAATTCCTTATAATATTACACTCCCAAATTATCAAAAATCATTATTTGAATATTCAAGTTTTGCCACATATGTTGGTTTTCATTTGGAAGATCGAGATACGGATGGAGTTAAAAATTGGCTTTATAAAGAAGGGTATGAAGAAAATGATGATTATGATTATGATTATTATGATGATAATAGTTATTGGGATTATAGGCACGATATAGAATTTAATGATCAAGTAAATGCAATTAAATGCTCTTTAATTGCAATGTTTTTACGAACAAGTAAGAAACTTGTACATTTAAACATTGATAAGCTTATTTATAATAATATGATATCCGAAAAACTTTATAAAAATAACACTATTATCTCTTTAAAATTTCCTTGTGAAAATTTTGAAGATATCAGATTTTTAGCAAAGATTCTTTATAAAAATACTACACTGACTTCTTTGAATATTTCTAGTAATAGACTTGGTTTTAATGGACTAGAAGTATTAATGAAAGCTCTTTGTAAAAACACAGCACTTATTTCTTTAAATCTTAATGACAATGATCTTTGCTACGAGAGTGGAAAACTATTAGCAGAGAATCTTTGCAAGAACATTTTTCTGACTTCTTTATCTATTCGTAGCAATCAACTTGATTCCGAAGGAGCGAAAATGTTAGCAGAGGCTCTTTGCAAAAACACTACTTTAACTTCTTTAGATATTGGATATAATAAGATTGCTTTCGAAGGAGTAAAAGCGTTATCAGAAGCTCTTTATGTAAATACCACTCTAACTTACTTAGATCTTTCTTATAACACACTGGGTCATAAATCTGGAAAAGTGTTAGCAGAGGCTCTTCGCAAAAACGCCACTCTGACTTCTTTATCTATTCATGGTAATCAACTTGGTTCTGAGGGTATAGAAGCATTAGCGGAAGGTCTTTGCAATAACATTATTGCCTTAACTTCTTTAAAACTTGGCAATAATCAAATTGGAGTCAGAGGAATAAAAGCATTAGCTGAGATTCTATATAATAATACTACTCTGACTTCTTTGAATTTTTCATCAAATGAACTCAATATTGAAGAAGATAAAAAATCAATAGAATTAATAGAAGCACTTTGTAAAAATACTACCTTAACTTCTTTAAATCTTGATTGGAATTCACTTGGTCCTAAGGAAGGAAAGGCAATAGCAAAGTCTCTTTGCAAGAACAATACTCTAATCTCTTTGTCTATTTATGGTAATAATCTCGATTCTGAGGGCACTGAAGCAATAGCAGAGGCTTTATACAAAAATACAGCTTTAGCTACCTTAGATCTTGGATGGGTTTAAAGGGATAAAAGCATTAGCGAGAGCCCTTTACATAAACACAACTCTAATATCATTAGGTATTGGGTTTAATAAGCTTGATTTTGAAGGAATAACTTTATTTATGGAAGCTCTTTGCGCAAACACTACATTAGCTTCTTTAGATATTTACGAACATGAGCTTAATTCTAAAGAATTAACAGCATTTATAGAGGGTGTTCGCAAGAATAATCATTTAGTTTCTTTGACTTTTATTTAAACAATATTTTTTATAATCTTTTGGTTATAAAAGCGTTCTAAAGGCGAAAACATTTTACAAAAGTACTATATTTGCTAAGGTTTTTGTAAACTTTATTTTTTTAACGTTGAAAGCTTACAGTAACATTTTTGTATACATATAATTTTATAATAAATGACATATTATTTAATCGATAAAGTAAAAAATTAAAAGAAATAAGTCTTTCAGAACAAAATAATTCTTTTAATTATGTATCATTGACAATATCCACCCATGATCAAAACTCGGTATTATTCACCATCACTATTAACATATTCTTGAATAAAAAATGGATATCACTAGTGATGCTAAAAATTCGATTGTGATCTATAAAAAGAATTGATTCTTCATAAATTATTGAATGAGACAATTGAGAATCTCCTATTTTTAGTATCATTAGTCCCATCACTAGGTATAACTATATTGATTTACTACATTAATATGATAGAATTACCGATTCTTCATTCAGTACCCACGGCTATGATTCAATATTTAAAATGGAATTCTTGAATAGAACCTCGGGTACTGTAAGTAGTGGTTGACGGAATTACATAAAAGAAAAATATGCATTAGAAGCGAAATTTCTGTATGTGGTATTACTCATATAATGTAAATAGACTTTCAATGTTGAATATAACACTAGAAATCTGAACAGGTTACTGTAATTCGACTTTAAGTTAAATCGGTTTAGTGTTAAATTATTTTAATAGTGTGGCCAGAGAAAAGGGGCGACTAAAGGTGTTCTCAAGCAGCACACTCGATGTGATTAGCTATTGATTGAAATAATGCTCAAGCATTATGGCATTATCAATTAGACCATTTTTGAAAACCGTAGTATGATGAAGACCGATAGTATGGACGATGATATGATTGAAATATGTTCATGTAAGTATCTTCTACAATGGATTAATTTATGATAGTGTTGTGCTCAAGGATTATTATTAATTAAAATATTAGGGGGTTTCAAAGTAAAAATCAGAGAATCTCATTTTATTTTTCCGATTTATAATTCAACATAGTAAAAATACTATTGAAAAAATCCTATTTATTTTCGAAATGCGTCACTTATTTGTTAACTTTGAAACCCCCTATTAACTGCAATTGATGCGTGATCAAACGTACCATTTAACAATTATTGTTTTTACAAATGGAATAAAATAAAATAATGAAAACGATGGATCAACGAAAGGATAAAGAATCTATGACACCTTCAATTCTGTTTCTTCTTTTTTCAGAATTTACTACGAACTAATAGAACACAAAAAAGTGCCTTTTTATTTGCGTCAAATATTTTTAGCATAAATATTAAGTTAATAACCCGTCGACGTTGATAATGATTTTGAAGATTCACAACGAAAACGATAATAATGTAAAAAAGAGTGAAGTAATTGAATGTCGTGGTAGACGTTGGTGCCCCGGATATTCGTAGCGCAAGGGTTAGGGATCATGATCGCGGGATTGCATGAATGGCGTGATTCGGGGTTGCATAGATTTAATTAAAATTTAAAATAGTAATTGCATGAACAATGTAGTAATCAAATATGTACTAGTAATAATAAATAAGGCATCGATCCAAAGGGAAAATGTCAGGTTACGCTTGCTTAGTGTAAAAACGACCTTCGTAAATAAACTGTGTGTATACGTTATCGGTGGAAGGACCTGTACGATACACGGTCTTCAAAGATATTATCCAAGCAAGTGAAGACTTATAGTAAAGACCCACCAGGACACGGTAGTACCAGAAAAAACCATGACATTGAACAATTATTTTTTCTAATTAATAAACGAAAAATTTCGCCAATAAACACAACTCTACACTAAATAAAGGACATCTGGGCCTCTATCTCTTGTTGATTGGAATGATAAATTCCCTTCATCAGTTAAATGAACTTCAGCTAATAAAATTTTCATACTGACGTTTGTTACGCGTATTATTCACTAGATAGCTGCGCGACATCATTGCGAATGGAAGGTCTAAGTGAATGTCAGAATCAAGATATATTATAAATTTTGTATAAGTTGATTTTTAGGTTAATGTCATCCCCCGCTTAACTGCCCCGAAAATTAAACAAGCCAATCACAACGTAGTATAAACTTCATTTATCATGTAATTAATGTTGACCAATGAGGTTTGATCAAATATTCTTGGGACTATGGGTGTTTGTTTAAATCCCTATGCCTGAGCCTAAATATTGACGTTAACCTAAAAATCAACCAGAAGCGGCCTAATTATGTGATAGCATTTTTAATTTAGAACTAGACGTAAGGGAGCTACTATCTCCAATTGGATAAAGTAAATCACACTTATCGACAAGAAAAAAAAATGCATTTCAATATTTAAGTTTGAATATTTTTTTTTTTTTTTGAAAATTCAGAGATTCATGCAAACTTATGAAAAATTCAAAATTATTAAGCTCAAAAAATTTTTATATTTTCTTGAAAAGTAGAAACTTGTTAAAATTAAAAAATTTTCAATATTTACTACAACTATAATGAAAATTATCATATAATTCCTACGTTATTTGTTAAATATCAAGCTCATTCCATGTAAATTTTTTTATTGGCAAAAAAAATTTAAATATAAAAAAAATAATTAATTTAAATATGAAAAAAATAAAATTTAATTTAAGACAAAAAAATTAAATTAAATACAAAAAATTAAAAATTAAAACAGAAAAAAAGCTTTAAATAGGAAAAAATAAATACAAAAAAAATTGAAATACAAAAAAGAAAATAATAAATAAATAAATAAATACAACTTACTCTTGTTATATATAACTCTCATTATAGTAAAGATTTGATATTGTGAAAAATTTTGAATTCCAAAATTATTAAACTTTAATTTAATATAGTGAATTACATATTATATTTTCTTGATAAGTGAAGATTTTTTCTTACTATAATGATATTAAGTTGTATGAAAATAACAAATATAAAAAATTAAATATAATAAAAAAATTAAATATGAAAAAATAGGTTTAATTATGAAAAAAAGTTAAAATAAAAAATAATTCAAAAAATTAAATATGAAAAAAAAAATATATATATATAAAAAAAATTAGAAAAATTTATATGTAGCCGTGGCTTTCTGTAGCCATTTTCAATAATTCTACAATAACTCAAAATTTTACTAGGGTAACCCCTGTTGTATAACTAAGCAAAAATGCTCTTCTCACAATTTTACCCTAAAAAAAACTCCAACCCTAACCCTAACCCTAACCTAACCCTAACCTAATCTAACTCTAAACCTAACCCTAATGTTAATAGGCTGTACAATTTTTCTATAAAAAATAGTATGGCTACATGTAGCCCCCGGCTACAAAAAAATTAATTCAAAAAATTAATATAAAAAAATAAAAAATTTAAAATTTAATACAAATTTAAAAAATATAAAAAATAAACTTTACTAATAATTAGTAATTTTTAATAGTCAACTACCTATATAATGGATTTCTATGATAAAAAACAGACTTAAAATGTTAAAATTTATTATAAATCCATTAAATAAATATTAATAAAGAGCTATATAAATGATTTTACAAAAAAATTAATTATAAGACCCAAAAATCTATTATATAGATAGTTGACTGTAGATATTTACTAATATGGTAATATATATAAAATTAGGTTTTGCTTTTTTAGATACACAAGTTGCATTTTTTTCTTATTGATAATTTAAAGTGAATTAGTTTTTATATAAAACAACTACAAAGTTACAAAGTAATTTTTTATTTCGTTTATGAAAAACGTATATTTTTTCAATCTATTTTAAATTGGATAGTTTATCTAGTAAATTTTAAATTAATTAGTGAGTTTTTTTTGAATATGTAAATTTTGCTCTGTTAGTTTAATTCTTTAGAACTTAATATCAATCATTTCAAATTTTTGCTTTAAAATTCTTGATGTTTAGTCTATATATCTAAATAAAGATGAGCATATCATATAAATGAAAACTTCAATTAAAAAATGTATACCTTAGAAAGTATCAAAAAAAGACAATTCAATGAAGCACATGTTTATTGATCAAAGAAACACTCGCTATCAAAGACATATTCACTATTAAAGAGGTTTCTATTATTGAAAAGGTATTTACTATGAAAATTTGTAAGTCGCTTGCGGTCAAATCTTCGGTTAACATCACACTCGGATGGATTGAAAAGAACAAATTAATTTTAAAGTTGCAAATCCATTATGACGAATTAGCTTCCGGTTAAATTTAGTCTAGAGATTCAAATTGGGTTTTCGAAGTTAATTAACTAATTAAAATAAATACGTACTTATTCTCAACTTACGAGCAAATTTTATTGATTGATATAAATCATGTGATTATTGAAAATTATCTGTCATTTTGATTGGTTGTCCAATTTGCAAGAGACGTGAAATCGAGCGAGGAGAGTAACTTTATTCCTGAAATCCAGACTTCTAATCAAAATTTAGATAATTAATATTGCCGACTTTCTATTTATTTATCATATAAAAAGTGAAACTATATATAAAATTTTACTTAAAAGTCAGACGTTAGCTGCGATTTTTATAGTTTGTCTTGTTTGGATACACGAAGATCCCTATTTATTTGTTCCAAACCATATAAAGGAAAATTAACTTCAAACGTCCTATTTACATCAAAGTCATCGTCATAAAATTTTTGATTATTAGAAACTTACACAAATCTGTACGTAGTTAAACACAAGAAAAATATCGTGACACATAATTAAGCAAATTTATTTAATTGGGAATACAGTACGTAAAGCTCCCCGTTTCACCAAAATTTCATTTTTTAATACTAAATTTTTAATACATATTAAAATGATTACATTACTACCGGACGAATGTCTTTTAGAAATATTTAATAATTTCTGTACTAGTTTTCGAACTTTATTTTCATGCCTTCTTGTGAACCGTTACTGGTGTAGAATTATCATACCAATATTATGGAGTGAACCAACAAAATATATTGATGATTTAAGACTTATAAGAATATATCTTTTGGAATTAAATGCTGAAGAAAAATTATTAATTCCTTATAAAATTATCCTTCCAAATTATCAAAAATTATTATTTAAATATTCAAGTTTTGCCACATACGTTGGCTTTCATTTAGAAGATAAGGATGGAGTTAAAAATTGGCTTTATAAAGAAGGATATGGAGACGATTATGATGAGGATTTTAATTATTATGATGATTTTAGTTACTATGATCAATATTATAATATAGAATTTAATGAGCAAGTAAATGCCATTAAATGTTCTTTAATTGCAATGTTTTTACGTACAAGTAAGAATCTTAAATATTTAAACATTAATGAGCCTATTTACAATAAAATATTATTCGAAAAACTTCATAAAAATAACTCTATAACATCTTTAAAATTTCGGTTTAATAATTTTGAAGCAATAGAATTACTAGCAGAGATTCTTTATAAAAATACCACACTAACTTCTTTAGACATTTCTAATAATAAACTTAGCATTAAGGAGTTAGAAGCATTAAAAAAAGCTCTTATCAAGAACACTACACTAATTTCTTTAAATCTTAATTATAATTCTCTTTGCTCTGAGGGTGGAAAAGCGTTGGTAGAGGCTCTTTGTGAGAACACCACTCTAGCTTCTCTATATATCTATCAAAACCAACTTGGTTCTGAAGGAGTAAAGGCATTAGCAAAGATCATTTATAAAAACAACGCTTTAACTTCTTTAGATATTGGAAATAATAAAATTGAATTTGAAGGCATAAAAGCGTTATCAGAAGCTCTTTATGTAAATACCACTCTAACTTACTTAGATCTTTCTTATAACACACTTGGTCATAAATCTGGAAAAGTGTTAGCAGAGGCTCTTCGCAAAAACGCCACTCTGACTTCTTTATCTATTTCTGGTAATCAACTTGGTTCTGAGGGTATAGAAGCATTAGCAGAAGGTCTTAGCAATAACATTACCTTAACTTCTTTAAAACTTGGCAATAATCAAATTGGAGCCAGAGGGATAAAAGCATTATCAAAAGCTTTCGATGTAAATGCTACTCTAACTTCTTTAGATCTTTCTTATAATAGACTTGATTTTAAAGATTGGGAATTATTAATAGAAGCTCTTTGCAAGAACACTACTCTGACTTCTTTGGATCTTTCATCAAATAAACTCAATTTTGAAGAAAGTGAAAAATTAATAGAAGCACTTTGTAAAAATACTACTCTAACTTCTTTAAATCTTGATTGGAATTCACTTGGTTCTAAGGAAGGAAAGGCAATAGCAAAGTCTCTTTGCAAGAATAATACTCTAATCTCTTTGTCTATTTATGGTAATAATCTCGATTCTGAGGGTACTGAAGCAATAGCGGAGGCTTTATGTAACAATACAGCTTTAACTACCTTAGATCTTGGAAGTAATCAAATTGGGTTTAAAGGGATTAAAGCATTAGCGAGAGCCCTTTATATAAACACAACTCTGATATCTTTAGGTATTAGTTTTAGCAAGCTTGATTTTGAAGGAGGAACTTTATTTATGGAAGCTCTTTACGTAAACACTACATTAACTTCTTTAGATATTTACGATAATGAGCTTAATTCTAAAGAATTAAAAGCATTTATAGAAGGTGTTCGAAAAAACAATCACTTAGTTTTTTTAACGTATTAACAGGGGATCTGAATCTTTATATAAACAATATTTTTAGTATTTCAGTAATCTACTGTTCTAGAGGTCAAAAAATTTTTAAGAATTTTATGAAAACATCGTGAAAATTGTGAATATTATATTTTTTTCGAAGTATTAGCAAAAATAAAAAACTATTTACAGAAATTTTCCAAAAGTTTTTTTGTATCTTGAATTTTCTCATTAATGAAATTACATATAAATTTATAATAAATAACGTTAGATTATTTCATGATCAAGTAGAAATTTTAGAGTGAATAAATTTTTTAGAATCAAAATACAATTCACACTCGTTATAATGAAGTGTTCGAGCCGTAAGATTTTCGTCACCTTATCGAGAGTTTATTTGTAAATCCACCATATCGAGAGGTTTTTTATATAAACTGATCTTTATTATAACGAGAGCGGCATGTAATTCTTTTAATTATGTATTATTGGTCACTGCTTACAGTTCCAAAAAATAATTTCCACCATAATTAAGACCGGGTATTATTTATTATTACTACCTACATATTTCTTGAATAGGGCCTGGGTATAACTAAATCAGATATTAGTTTACTGCTTTTAATACGTTGTATCAGTAACTGGATTTTACACAGTGCCAAGCTGGTATTATTCAATTTTAAAAATGGAATTCTTGATAAGACCCGGTATATAAGTAGTATTATGTAGATGCTAAAATGAAAAAATTCAAATCTCTTATTGTTTCTGCCAGGGAGCTTTATGCATCAGTAATTATTGCAAATAGACTTTAGTTACACGGTACTAATAACGAATGATATATGTAATAGACAGAAAACGATAACTTCAAATAATTATGTCGCAATAATTTATACCCAAAGATTTGTTATGTTTGGAAAGATTGACAAATAATGCTATGAAAACTTGGCCAGCATTATTCACACCCGAAATTATTTAAAATTTTGATTTTCACGTTCAGAAACTTACACAAATATGTGCGTATGTACGTACAGTACGTACAAGAATTATTGTGACATTTAACCGAACAATTTATTTGTTAGAGATATATAAAGTACTATGCTTCGCCATGTTTTTTTATTTCCCTTTTTCAGTTCTTTATACAAAATTCCTATATCAAAATGATTGCATTGCTACCAGACGAAAGTTTTCTAGAAATATTTAGTAATTTCTGTACTATGATATTTATCTCCATGCCTTCTTATAAACCGTCACTGGTGTAAATCATTATACCAATTTTATGGAGCGAACCAAAAAATTAATTTGATGATTTAAGACTTATAAGAATGTAATTTTTAGCATTTATTGGTCCCTTATAAAATTATTTTACCAAATTATCAAGAACCATTATTTGAATATTCAAGTTTTACCACATATGCTGACTTTTATTTGGCAGATAGAGATATGGATGGAGTTAAAAATTGGGTTTATGAAGAAGGATATGGCGATTTATTATCGCCAGATCAGTTAACTTTATTTACACGAAGAAGAAACATATGAGGATTCCGTTCGCTATCATTTTCAGGCTTTACAAGCTCTATATTAATTACGCCAAAATGTCTGCCTCCAAAGGGATATTTCATCCTAAACAATCAACACACACATATCATAGCCCATTATATCTTTCTGACCACTAAACATACCGTAGCCAGATTGTAGTCAAAGGAATCACATAGCTATAGTGAGAATCTATTATATAGTATTATCTGGCATGTAAGTGAAAACCAAGACATAGGTCCTTGCACTAGCTTTTCAGATTATATTGTGATGATGATTACAATTATTTTTGATAGCTTTAGTTATTATATATACTGTATTTAAATAATTGATAGAACATTAGAAAAAAATTTATCACAAAAACCTCAAATAAAATTATAATTATTTCTGACTCTGATTCTGAAACAAAACTATCTCAAATAAAAAACCTAAAATCAAGTCAGAATAAATGATTACAAGAATTGGAAATTGAAGAACGAAAATAATACTTAAAGAACGTGTTATCGCTATTCAGGATAAAGAAATTGATATTCGAAAAAAACAAGCTGAAGTGAAGGCTTTAGAATTAACCAATAAAAAAAAATGAAAAATGAAACAGAAACGTTTAAACAAGTGTAAATAGTATTGCCATTACTTATATTGAGTAGTATATGCCCAGTGCATTAAATTTTTCAAAAGAAAAAATTTTTAGGATAGTTGGGTTTCAAGTGATTAACATATTATATTCACTTAATTTGTATGCTAATAGCACCTTCGCTTAATTCCAAACAATTAAATTTTAAACTGCATTTTTGAAAATATGTAATATACAGTTATTAAAATATGTATATATAATTAATTTAATATTATACCATACATAGCATAGCGAACATATATTGTGATTGGCTAATTTTTGTAGATCATCTTGTTATACTGAAGTCTTATTAAAGTAACGATTTTCTATCACGATAATCACGAGAATGAATTCGCAGCCACGAATACGT
>CAJVPY010005784.1:0-11127 GCA_910591965.1 Dentiscutata erythropus
TCGAATTTTGGAGTGATAAACTCGAATTTTGATGTGATAAACTCGAATATTTAAAACCGGTTCCAACCTCTAGTTAACTCTGCTGAGTTTTAACTTTTAGATAAAAAATCCGTATACCTCTTCATGATCTCTTTTGGATATAGAAACGCATGTTCATATTTATAATCCCGTTGATATTTTCACCAGTAATTGTTGGTTGGTGGAAATATATCTTATTGCGAGATCTTTCATTATTCCAATTTTTCGCAATTTGACGATCACTTCCATCGCCCTAATATAGGATATAGGGAATAATATCTGCCGGATCAGCTAGAAGCCTTTAGACGCAGAACAGAACAACCTAGAAGGTTTTTTTCCTAGCGACCTAGAGGTCGTCTACACCCCAGCAGGGTCAATGTTAGGTAAGCTAGAAGCTTGAACACAGAATAGAACAACCTAGAAGGTAATCCTAACGACCTAGCAGGTCGCCTGCGCCCTTACTCAATAATAGAAGAAGCTAGATCAACAGCGCCTTATCATATAAAATTTTGTATTTCTAACATAAAAAGCTCCAAAATCCTTATACTTGCCTTCTTCCTGAAATTATCAAGAAGCTGTTGTGCCTTTTTGCTTCAGTCATCCTGGCTATTAGCAATTGTTTGAAGACTCTTAACGTAACAGTCGATTTTCTGTTCAAACGGTTCCAGGTCGCATTCCTCCAGAAAGTCCCGAATGTTCCATTCTTTAGAAGGTTGGTTGAAATATTTGTGTTTGAGCGCTGGACTTATACGTACTCTACGCGCTTTGAACGTTTTTATAAAAAATTTTCGTGTAACAATCGCGAAAATTCACCCTGTAATTTTTGGCCAATCAAAATTTAAGATCAGGTGTAAAAAACAAACGTGCTTCGTTTTCTAAAAAGAAAACCGCAGGTTAGGGTGAGAACAGCATAGGGTTAGGGTTGGAGCTATTGGTAAAATTTCACGAGGAACATTTATAATTAGGCCGCAGAAGGTGGTTTCCTAAATAAAATTTAGAGTTATTGTCAGCCCTCCTTAGCGGAAGTTCATTTTGATTGGTTGTTAAAATACCCCGGAAAAATGGCGCACCTCGGATAGATTACCGGCTATATCCAGATAAAGTTTATTGCTCATAAACTTTTAATACTCTCTAAAGACGCTTTTATGGTACATTAATTCAGTTTAATAATAACTGTTTTAATTTAAATTTAACGAAGTAATATATCTGTATTATTTATTTCACTAAAAATGCTTTAATTCAGTTTCGTGATACATTACAATCCTAAACACTACCACTATTATAAACTATATTCGTAACAAATAAATAAATACAATAAAAAGTTTTAGAATACAATAGCAATTCGAAATAGTATTTTTTTTTTTTTTATTTGTAAGGTAAACAAGTCTATTTGTTTAAATCGCCGAACCACCTTCCTGACCTTTCACTTCTCATCTAGTTTCTTGAACTTCCGTATCTTATTGTATCTCTCATTAAAAACAGAGGTTTAAAGGTGAAAAATAGGCTGCTTAAGTTTGTCGTTTCGTCACGTATTACGTACAAAAAAAATTTTTTTATATGGCGTGACGATTTTTACTAATAAAAATATTTTAAGTTACAATTTACCATATATATATAATAATCTAATCAGCTGTTAGTGAAACGTTACGTTCTGATACTTAACGTTAAGCCAATTAAACAACTACCTATAACCAGAGATAAAATTATCAGATTTTGATCTTCAATTTACCTTTACCAGTTACAGTTTATTTCAATTTCGATATCGATATGCCTGAAAGTACTAAAGAACAAATTACATCACCTAATGATACCAAACCGTCCTCACAACCGCTTCCTAATGGTAAAAAACAATTACTGACAAACGTTGCAAATTCTGCAACAAATTTTCTTCACGCAATTCTGCCAATGGATGGAAAAAGTACAACTGCAAACTTATCTACCTTAGTGAATAATATTACAAATCAGAAGCCCAGTACTTCCTCAACATCAGCCACATCATTTTTACAAGAAGAATGGGTAACAGGACAAATATACGAAGACAAATCACCTGAAAAGTTTGCTAATCATAGTGCAAGTCAATCGTTTAATACAGATTTTAACGTTGAAGAATGGGAAAAGTGGACCAATTCTTCTGAGTATTCTGAGCACAATAATCTTTTTGAAATGTCTAAACATAAATATCCTTTTCATCATCACTTTCATAATCAGGATTCTCTTCATAATAGCTATCAACAAGATGGTATCGAAGTCATCGACTTCTTAAACTCATCTGTTTATACTGATGAAGTATACAATCCTATATTTGAGGATGAGAAACAAATTTCTTCTGGCTCTTTCAACAAATCTGAGTTTAAATTGGATGAATTTTTGGAGACAGCAGATAGTTTGATATATTTAACACAAACAAGATACACATATGACGTATATGGAATGCCTTCATTTTTTAAAAGACTAGTTGATGAGGCAAGGGATGAAATTTTCAATGAACGGGATTCAAAATGTTCAAGCGAAGAGACAAATGAAAGTCATCGTAGGACAGGGATAGAACGGTTAAAAATGGTGAGGGACCATTTGGTTAAAAAAAAAGAACAGAGTACAGATAATGAGATGCGCAAATGGTTAGATAATTGGACTGAGAAAGACATGGATCATCTTTGGAATAATTAAATGAGACAATATATAATCTATTTTGTTATTATTTATTATAAACTAATAAAATCTTGAAAACATTGTTTTTTTTTTCTATCCTTTTAAATACTGTTATCTGAATAATTCAGTCATCATGTAGCTGACAAGCCAGCCTATGGATGCTCCTAAGAAAGCAGATATAAATATATGGCTGTCGATTTCATTTTGAATAGGTTTTTGAACACGGTTACTTCTTTCCGCGGACTTTTCAAAGTCTCCCATAAGAGAATCGAGCTCTGTTGGTGTTAGGGGTAATTTATCATTGTCGTTGATTGGTTCAAAGGGTTCAAGATCTCCAACGTAATCAGAAAGTTTATTAAATATCGGTGTTAATGATTGTGTCAATTCGTCCACTTTTCCTTCTAGATTTTCAAACTTTTTCATAAATGTATGAACAATTCCGACTTCCGATTTACTTTCTTCCTCATTTGTCCTTTGAATAAGCAGTTCTTCAAATTTATCAGCCAGCTTTTGCCGTTTTCTTGGCTCAAAAATAGTTTGAACACCGATAAATAAGATCACATTAAGTAACATTAAAGCAACCGTACCATATGTAGATGCACTACGTATCTTATCACTCCAGATTTGTTCTTCATGATATCGTAACATAATTGATCGAGTTAATTCTGTATATTCTTGTTCAACTTTTTGCTCACATCTCTGAAATTCTTCTCTGGCTGCAGTTTCAGCCTGTTCGTTTAAGTGCTCATTTTTGTAAAGCTGTGTAAACTTTATAACGTCATCACTTGACCATTGATGTTTACGTTGAAGCAATTCATTTATTTCACGCTGTGTTGCAGATCGCGCAGCGATAACTTCTTCGTATGCAAGTTTAGAGGCTGAAAGACGTTTTCGCGCTACCTCAAATTCTTTTTCTATTCAACGAGTTAAATGTAAAAATATATAAATATAAATGACAGTTTTATTAATAATGAATTCATTTTAAATCAATAGAATAAGAAATTACCCCTCTGAATCACCTTTTCTTTTAAGTTCTCCACCATGGAATATCCCGTCAATTTATTTAAATTATCTGATGCTACAGAAAGTATATCCTGTGCACTATTAGCCTTTACAGCTTTAATGAATTCGCTTATTCGATCAAGTAATGGAGGTTTTTGAGCACCGGGTTTGGATTGAGATAAAGACGTAGAAGCTTGCACTTTAGAAAGTATACTTGTGTGCAATTTAGATGCATCTTTAGTTTGTTGAAAATCTGTTTGTTCTTTTGTCTTCTCGTCTGTTGAAGTAGAATAACTATTACTTAGTGGAAATTTCATAAGACAACTAAAAGGTTTCCTATACATTATGCAACTATACTGATCACGCGATAAAATTGAGGAAATCTGTGATACGCCATATTTGCAAAGGCATAACGACTTTACCGAATTTCGAAGTGTAGAAAACATGTAAAATTTTCTCGAACTTTTTTAATTATGCAGCCCGAAATCTATTGACGATCAATTTTTAATGAATAACATTAAACTTCTGGCAAACTTCTAAATTTAGTATTTGAAATGCACATGTACCTTAAAGGTTATCTTGCAGCTTTTAAATTTTTGGCGGGTTGATTTTATCTATGACATTATTAAAATAAAGTACGAAACAGGTATATTAAACTTTTTTAATCTCGGATCTTTATTTCATTTTTTTTTTCAAGCAAATTTATTATAAATTTTTATTTCATGTATAACTCGAATAACATAGAAGTAAAACAAGAAACAGACGTTACCCTTTCATCGGAATTATAGCCTTCGGCAACGGTCAATGATATGATATGTATGCACCTTCCGCTGACGATTCAATGTACACAGATTCCTCACCAGCAGAAACGAGCAATAACGAGTATGAAAATGGTCAACATGGAATTGGTGCGGTAAGAAGTATTCGGGTTAGTTACGTTTTTCAACTATTTTTCATATTTATTCAACAAATCTTGCTCCACAAGTTAGTTTAATGTTTTTTTTTGATTACTATTTAAACCACTATATCATTTTTCTATATGAAGGATATACTTAATGCTGATAGTCAGTCACCTATTAAACGTGAAGAACCTGAGGTTGATATAACTGGAGAGGAACCGTCGGCGACAGAAGACCAGCCATCACCTCCAAAATTCGATGATCAATTTGGGGAAGTCGTTGATGAAGAAAGAGATAAAATACAAAGATTAAATATGCGTCATCCGCATAATAATACAGCAGTTCGAGATTATCTGAATAAAACTGTTGTACCTAGTCTTATGGCAGGATTAAAAAAAATTGTTAGAGAAAGGTAGGAAATTTTCATAATTCGATTTCATATAAACTCTTAAGAATATATTTTATTATGAATTTTATTTATTTTTTAACTGAAATATTTGTATTATCAAAGACCGGCGGATCCGTGCGAATTTTTAGGCAGATATTTAATTGATCATTGCCAACATGATCATACTAAAGACGAGTATGGTTCAGAAATGCGGATAAAGCATGAAGATACTGATGATTTTGAACGAACGACAACTCGCCAGAAACAGCGAAGAGACAGTAATTCAAGTTTGGATGTAGGTTCAGAAATGGATGTTGATATGATGTTGAATCCTTAATCAAATACAGGTTGAATATTATATTTTTTTTGCTTAATAGGTTTTTAAAGATCCATAAAAAAAAGAAATCCATAATAAAAAGATTTGTTACATATTTTAACCTTTTAGAATTTATTTTGGTACTTTGTAAACAATCGTATGATACATAGGTAAAAAACGTAATAACCATTTTATCATACCACATATTTAAATAACCAAAATTATTAGTGTATTTCAATAAAATTGATATTTATATATTATGTGAAACCCACTGATTATTTAAAATTTTTTGTACATGAAAATTTAATCGTTTAATTTAAGTACATATGCAATCAAAAATTAAATGGGTTTTGTAAACTAAATCTATGATGACAAAATATTGATAAATTCAGAACTTAAAATTTGCAATTGATAATTATTAAGATATAGTAACAATTCACTTTGCAATTTGTTACTAAATATATAAATTTATGATGTAGCTGATGGAACATTTGGTGTCGTCCAATCAGGTACTTCTCCTGTATATTTCTCTCTAGTGATTTCAACAACAGTAGATTTGAGTGATCCAATTAGAGAACCTGAAATAGTAAAAATTCGATGAGCAATGCTTTTATTATCAATAAAAGCGCGACATTTAAATGTAAATTAATTTGAAATACTTTACCACCAACCCAAGCTCGACAATTGGCTACAAAAACTTTACCACTTCCATTGTCTTCTAAAAATTCGAAATGATCTGCAAGTCCACTTAAAGAATTAAACCTTCGATCCTTATTCAAAGCACGAAGGACTTCTTGTGCAAACCTCTGCTGAAAATTAGGAAGTAAGGTAGTACCACCAATGAGAAGAATTGAGGAAAAAAGAGGGCGACGGAGATGAATTGGTGTCTAGTTATTTATTAATGAATAAACTGCTTGCTTAGTAAAATCTTCATATTGTATGCAATTACTTAGGAATTATCGAAACTTAATACAAACCTTTAACAAACACTCGAGTGCACATCCAACTATACTAGATTCATCTTCATCCCCTTCAAAAAGAACTTCTGCACAACGCTCCCTAATCCAACCAGGTATAATTAAAGTTCCCATTTGTCGATCTCGACCATTTTTGCTTATAGTGATAGGATATGACACATCAGTCGCAGAACAAACTGTAGAATATTTCTTTTCCATATCTTCAATTAACGTTTTTTCAGCTACTCCAACTGTTGCTTCAACCGTTATTGGACTTACAAAAATAAACCGAGTTTTTATATCTTCAAGTACAGCAGGTGTAAGGTATTTAGCGCGAACAGGTTCTACTTTATTCTCAGGTGGAATAATCATATCACCATAAGTAGAAATCAACTCCTTGAGCCGTTGTGTTAATGCACGGCCCGCTAAGGGAGTTGTACGAATAAAGGGTGTCAAAGGCCGCGCAGAAAATGTCTATAATCAAAATGAATAATTTTAATTTTATATAAAAAATTTAGATAGATCAAATTTATCAAACTTACTGGCAGTACAGTTGTTTCTAAATGCCCAACGTCTATTACCAAACCAGTCGTACAGCCTGTAGTTAACAAGGCTAACATATGTGACGGAGCGAAAGAAATAGATGGCACCTACAATTAAATAATAAAAAAAATAATAAAATAGTATTAAGCCGCAACTCTATATAGGATATATTCATCATATAAAGAAAAGTTACATGCCTGTAAATTTTCAAACAATACTTTTGCGATCAATTGCTTCAGTTTTAAAGGCATCATAGGAGATTCGCATAATACAACTTTGCGTTGTTTAGGATCTGTTAATAGGTACCTTGAAAATAGGTTTAAGAATAATGATAAAGTCAAGAAATTAGTGAAAGAGTATGGTAAATAATCGTAATTTGAATTCTTTACATACCTGAAATAAATTTCTCTTAAATAATGTGCCAAGCGATCATATAAAGCATCCAATTCATCAGGATTCTTTCCGATTTCTAAGTCGAATAATTCAGCAAACTGTAGATCATTCAAAGAAAATCGTTAAACTTGAAATTACAATATTTTCAAAAACACGTATCTTACCTCACCAATGATTCTACAGCCTTCTCCACAAGCTTTCACAACGCCTCCACTTCCGTTAAAATCTGGATCCCAGTGTGTCTTCATATTACCAGCAAATACAGGAACAATGTGTCTTGGCCTAGATTCACCACTAAAACCGGCTTTTATATATAAGCTTCCTATATCTAGAACGATCCTATCTTCACCAGTTCCATAGATTGAATGACGACGTGGAAGAGCCGTCAAAGAGCTGCCAGTAGTGAAACTGCTACTTACTGAGGTAGAAGGAATGCCACGACTTAGAGGCGTAGCAGAAGCCGTTGACCGTGCTACAGTGGGATTTAAAACGGATGAAGAAGTGTTATCCATTACACAAATTTCTCGGGTGTTCGCAATGTTTCAACAGTATCGAGTACTGATAATTCAGATAATTCATTAGTGACATTTTTTGGGGGCATGCATGTGATAGAGATACAGATCCAATTTTCAAGTTTATGATCTGACCAATAGCAAGTTGGAATGCATCGAAACTAGGCCGGGATTAGCAGCTATTATAGAAAATTATTGTCTTGGTGGTGAAAAAATTAATTTCACCAATTTCACCAATAGTGGTGAAACTATTTCACCACACTTATTTTATTTCACCAGCATTAGTCTGATATATTTATTAGAAAATTATTGAATTATATTAGCCAATCAGAAGTCTTAAAAATTGTCAGGTGACCAATTCTCCGCGTAAGCCACTGTTATTTTCAATGGTAGCTCAAAAAAATATGTCGGTATAAAAACAGGCGATTGTACAAATTTTGTTTGCATCACTTGACTGATAAATAATTAAAATATATGATATCAATTGTTTTTTAATTTTTAATTTTATAACATATATATATATATATATACAGTATATAAGCTAATTGTTTAACAAATTTTTTATCCCTTTCAAATCAATTAGATTTGATTTAGTATAGGTAAATCAATAAATATATTTTTTAAAACCTTTGCCCTTAAAGCCTTTCTTTTTTTTGATTTCTTAAAAGTGTTACGCTTTAAGTATTAACATTTTCACGATGGATTATGAATATGAAGTAAAATTTTTTGATTTTATGTTATCTTTTTTTTTTCTTTTTTTGTAAAAAATATATATATATATATATTTGATACTCTTAATTTAGGTGGAAAAAGTAATTGATAAGAAAGAGGAAAACGTAAGTACTTTTGAAAGATGATAATACAGTATACAGTATGGTTTTTTATTTAGATTTGAAATATGTACATATAAGGCAAATTGATAAAAACAAAAAATCTATTAAGCTTTTTTTTATAAAGTTTCATGTTTCTGCTCTGTTTCTGTTTTCTAAGTATATTTTATAAAGTTCATCTTTTTCTAATACAGTAATGCATTAATTTGTCATGTATTACATGAACTAAAAAAGTGACATCATTTAATCCGGATTACTTACATCTTTAGGGAATTGAATATTATTTTCTTAAATGGAAAAATTTTGATGAATCATATAATACATGGTAAGTTTATTTTATACATACTTTTTTTTTGACCTTTTGACTAAAACACTTACACTAATATATTTATATACTTTAATTGTAATGTAATAGGGAGCCTGCTCAGAATTTGAATTGTCCTGGATTGCTACAAACTTTTAATCTTGAGAAAGCGTTGGAACAATGGTTAATAGAAGAAGATTTGTGTATTCTTCGACAGCAGCCGCAAAATGTTAGTTCCATTAATATTGCTATTTATTGCCCCAAATTTTTCAATAATAAATATTGAAATTTAATAAGAACAATAACCTCAAATGGCAAATATTACAATATATTTTATTACGATAAATTCATTAAGGGTACAATTCGTAAAAAATCCAAAACGAAGAACATGATCGAATTCGAGCATTCGCACCAAACCTTTATTCATAATGATGAACCACCAATTCCAATTTTCAACGATATCGATAATCAAGGAATTCCTCTAGAATTCACTTATGTTGATGATTATGTATATGGAAAAGACGTTCCTCATCCTGAACAATATCAAGGTCCTATAGTTGGATGTGACTGTGAATTTGGTAAATGCAAAGGAAAACATTGTAGCTGCTTAAAAAAAGAAAATGGAGGTCGCCTTTACTATAACCGTATAACCGGTGCCGTGAATTTAGAACCTGGGAATGCAATTATTGAATGTAATGATGCATGTTCCTGTGACTTATCATGCCCTAATCGTGTAACGCAACGTCGGCGAAATGTCAACTTGGGACTGAAAAGATTCGCGGAAAAAGGATGGGGAGTCATCGCGTTACAACGTATCCCAAAGGACTCGTTTATTACTTATTATCTTGGAGAAATTATAACATCGCAGGAAGCTGATTTACGTGGAAATAAATACGATGAAGTAGGAAAAACTTATTTATTTGATATTGATTTCTACGATGACGATAGCACCGCAACATCATTTTTCACAATCGATGCTTGTAAATATGGAAATATTTCACACTTTTTTAATCATTCATGTGATCCAAATCTTGTGGTATTTCCGGTGCTTAATGGCACATGTGATATAAGGCTTCATCATGTCGCTTTTTTTGCAAAAAGAGATATTGAATTTGGAGACGAACTTACTTTTGATTATGTTGGTGCAGTCGAGTCAAAACATACAAGCGATGGTAGTAGAATGGATGTTGACGTTCAAATACAAGAAGAGAATATATCAAAGTTTGAATGTAAATGTAGATCAGAAAATTGTCGTGGATATTTTCTTGTAGTTTGAGGTATAAATTTAATGGGGTTGAAAGGTTGTTGGATGTGGAACGGTGGAACTGATTTTGCAAGAATTGTTAATCCTAGTAATATTGAAAGGAAAACAGCTAGTGATATGTTACAGTATTAGCATGAAATACATTGTTGAGAAATAAGTAAAAGAACGCGCTTTGTCGTTGCGCGAGTCGAAAAAAAAAAAATTTTTTTACCATTAAGTAATTTTCCTAATAATAGTATCAAAATTAATATTGATTCAACATTTTATATATAATCAATAATATTGAAAATATGCTTGCATTAGAAATAATGTTACTATATATATCGATAAATATTTGTTAGAGTCTATAATAGGTTGGGCTTTTAACACTAAAAAAAGCACTTTCAATTTTATGGATTTGTACAAATGCTATATTAATGTAACTAATAATCGGTGCTGTCTAATTGGATTTTTTTTTTTATGCATATAGACAACATATGCATTTAAGTTATAAAAACCATAAGCCACCTATTTTACACCATCTGGTATCGTCATAGCTTATGGTTTTGCAAATTCAATTATATTAAACTCGGATATTAATAAAATAAAATTTACTTTTCTCTTCTTTGAAAAATTACTAATATACTTATTTATTAATTACAAATATTAAACCTCATTTTTAAAATAAATTCTTTTTTTTTTTTTGGTATTAAGGTGACCTCTTTGGTCTGGGAAGTGTTTTATTAGAAGTTTAATTTCAGTTGCAATGAGAGTACATCAAGCTACATATGTATTTTTGGTGCCTAATTTAAGTAGTCTGGCTAAAATTTTTTACACTATCTGCTATATCTATAACCCAACTACAGGGTTATCTATTTAAATTCTCTAATTATAATCTAATTTCAAGCCAATTGAAATTTCTAACTCAATATTCAAATGGTGTATTTTGCATCTATTATTTGGTATTAGTATCCTACTTTAGAACTTACTAACCCTCTTAAACTAGTTTATTCTTGAGATAAATCTATTAAAGTAGTACATGCCTACCTATGTATTTATTTATATTCATTTAAA